>JZLH01S0619755.1:15416-20245 GCA_001188425.1 Eucidaris tribuloides
GACTGCCTTCTGTATTTAGTGTTCACAAAGGGGAAAAATACTTGAAAAAATGTATAATGTCCCTTCCTGTCTGAAATGACAAGACTCGCCATTAAACTTTGCCCCCCAGACTGACCTACCAACATCTAGGTAGGTCAGACTCTCTCCCCCAGGAAGCCCTGATGACCTTACATAATATCAATTGTACTCGAGAGCTGAGTGAGATAAACTTTAATTGTATACACACTTTTGAATAACCTTAATGACAGTTTTATAACCGCTTTCACTTTTGAAGGTCGGTGGCCGGTCTGTTTTAACCGTATTGATACACTTTTAGTTTGTTCTGATTTTCACTCCTTTCAATGCAGGTTCAAATCGTTGCTCTCAACGAGGAGACGTCTGAGTTTGAGGCTAAGAGTACCTTTGACCATCCATACCCAACAACTAAAATCATGTGGATACCGGACAGTGTGAGTATTGTAGAGAGTAGTAGGAATCCATCCCTGGGGGGGGGGGCACTCGACTTACAATGTGCACATCGGATCCAAGTCGAAAATCGGGGGCTCTTGAACTGTCTAGAGCGAAAAATGGGGGCCTCTGGAACTGGAGCTAAGACCTTAGAAGACCTCGAAATGCTATGCTTGGGAGCTGCGCCACAGCAAATTTTTGGCACACCGTGCTGAAAGTGCAATGTTCTGGTCTGGCCGCACCGCTTTGGGGTGCGGCCGAGCAAAAATCCAGTGGCGAAACGGCAAATGTGGGGGTCTCTGGAACTGAAAAAAACCAAACATTTTCTTTGGCTTCTGAAATTGTGATATTCTGGCACTGAAATTTAGGGCTGAAAATGGGGGTCTCAACCGCGGCACATAGGTATCACACAATGATACTAAGTCGCCCCCCCCCCCCCCGGAATCATTTAAGTGATTTAACCCTTTTGAGACTAAGAATGAGATATTTCAGACTTAATTCTAGGGCTTGGGGGAGGGATTAAGCTTGGATATTTGACTGGACAGTGTGAGTGTTGTAAAGTGTAGAATCTGTTAACCCACTGAACAAAATATTTCAGACTAGGGGTCTTTGGAGAAGGGATGTTATATTGAAATCAAATTGTCTCCAATGGGTCATAGGTCCTTCTTCGACCCAAGTGTCTTCTTGTGACGACACTCAGTTCCCACTTACATGTTATGTATCATACACTGAAAATTTGTTGAAATGCAACACCGAGTCTCTGCACTTGTTATTTGGCAAACGTGTAGTTTACACACATGTTAGATTGCGTCAATGCAAACTTCAAAGGATATTGCTGTACTTATTGGACATGTCTGTAGAATAGCAGTGCCATCATTTTTGTTTTTTCCCCCAATTTTTTTATTTTATTTTGATATAGCCTACCTGAAAAAACTCCAGAAAGAAACCCCCCACCCCACCCCCAGCTATAAAAAAATGGTCAATTGGGCAACCATCAACAATTAATTTCCTTTTAAGTCATGTTGTCTGACTTGTTAACAAACTGACATGTTAATAATTACACTTTGTTACAGTGAGTTCGGCCATTTTGTTTAATACACGTACATGTAGTTCTCTAATCCTTTTTTGCATGTTTTGTGAATACATGTATATTGGTAAGACATTTACATCATTGTTACAAAAACAGTTGTCCAAAAAACTTAGAATCTTTATGACATGAAGCACTCTTTCAATCAATCGTTATTGGATCTCCTTCATGTCACACTTGTGACTAGATATCTCTAACCTGGAGCCGGCCTCAATAGTTTCCATTTTCAGGTATTTCACAAGTTTCCTTTCTCCCTCTCTCCCCCATGTATCTATCCCTATTTCAATTAGAAGGGCGTTTTCCCAGACCTTGTTGCAACGAGTGGGGATTATCTGCGAGTGTGGCGGGTCGGAGAGACGGACACAAGACTGGAGTGTCTATTGAATAATGTAAGTATTATTTAAAGGGAGAAGACGCCAGGAAACTAACAGGCATAAGTTAAGAAAATATTTGAGTTCTTGCCAACCAATCAGATTGCACGTACACTGCAGGGAGCTGACCATGCGTGACCAATGCATGTCACGCGACGTGTGTTAGCCGCACCGTGGTACTGTATGCACTGTTTGAATTGATAAGCTCCTCCCCCTATAGCTGTTTTTGCAAGTTTTTGTCTAAGGGTAGAAACTTACAAAGACATAAAATAAAGCACAAAATAACTAATTTATAGGGCCCACTGATGAGGGTAGTTACCACAGTACCCGCTTATTTAGGCTGTTTTTTCACATGCTTCATAATCTCACATACTCACAATTATTTTTAGGCATTATCATTAAGTGTTTAGCTTGAAACCGTTTTCAGCATGTCCGTTCAAACGTTTGAACTCTTACGTTGGTAATTTAATTATAGATTATATTGAGTAACACAGTAAACAATAAAATACACTGGAACAGTTGAGGAAGTCTAAGCATGCCTGGAAACGCGTACTGTGACTTGATATAGGCTAAATCACAGAGCAGGTCACATGTCACTGCTGGAGTGAACGAGATAAGTGCGTAATAAAACAAGCACAACTAATCTGTAAACATCAGACTCTACAACATTGTGTATTACAATAAATGATATGTAAAAATTGTAGGTCTTGGGATTAATAATAGTCTTATGTCCTTCCCTGAGAGTTTAGGAGTAACGTGTGTGATGTTAACACTACAGTTGTCACTTCTCTTCTACAGGTCTCATCAATTTAAACTTACATGTAAAAGCCAATGTGGTGTTGTTTTATAGACTGTTTGTGAATAGTTGTGACCTTGGCTAGATAACTGGCGCAGGATAAAAACGGATGAGTGGAACAGAAGGAAGGGGTTGTTCATACATCAGCCAGTGAATAGTGACACACGTTAGTGGTTATAGGTCTGCGTGTGGCATACTGGAATGTTGTTTTTTGGAAGAAGGATTCTTAATTCTGATAAATAATTGCCAAAGTCGGAAACACAGCAGCTGGGTATTTTCACATGAATTGAGGTCATAAAAATTGTGGTTCAAAAAAGCAATTAACACAATAAAAAAGGGGCTGACCAAATCCAGAGTAAACTGTGTATTTTCCCATATGTGATAATTAAGGGGGTTTAAACGGATTGCATAATTGCAAAACGCAACGTTGTGTAAGTTTTTGGATCAGGGTAGTTATTTTTATTCTTAAACTTTATGCCGTTAGTTGCTGGCACTTCTCCCTTTAAGGTGGGACGTAGCGGTTACCTGGATTGAACACACAGGATTCTTGCCGGACTCGGCCTGCTACGAGTTTGGAAAGCATTTTGCAAAATCTGATAATACATGTATGAATCCGATGTGAAATTAACAAACTCAGAAACCTCACGGTGGTTATTTACATCATGATTTCAAGAGACAATTGTAAAAAAAAAATTGTGGCAAAAAGAGTCATTTGTTGCAATGTTTTCTCTCTGAAATCAAGCATGCCATCATTCTCAGAACGTCTGTTATTAACCCGTTGGCTATGGGAACTGGATGTGCCCTGTGTTAACTCTATGGGATATTCAGAATCTCAGAGGCAACGGGTTAGGTTACGATCAAAATTGGGGTGTGTCAGGCTTTTTATTCTTACTGGTATCTGGAAAGAAAATTATTAAAAGCATGTAGCTTACTCATGTCAGAAATTGTAAATAAGGAAATTGAATATAAAATTACCAAACATCAGTCTCGCTTTGAGGTTTTGAATAAGAGCTGTGCAGCATTATGTAGTTTGCCCATTCCAAGTTTGATAGTAAGGAACATGTCAATTATACGTCTATGTACCACTCTGTATCAGTACAACAGAATCGTATTGTTACCTGTGATTGTGTGTATTAATTTAAAGACACTGTACAACAGTGTGGAAGACCTGTTTAAAAAGCTGTCAAACTTTGCTATCTAACATATCTGATAGTGTTTGAATGGACTTAACACTTGGGAACACAAAAGTTCAGACAGTTATGCTGTCACTTGTAAAATACAGATAAAAATTGGCACATTAATTATTCTTGGCTAAATAAAAAATTCTGCAACACAGCAGTACATATATGGGGGAAAACTGGAATGGTCTCTCAATGATATTTACTTTTTTAAGGCACTTAAAGGCAGAGGATCTCTTTTGCATGCCCAAAATTAACATTGCGAAAATGCCATCTGGGAACCTCCAGCAAAATACAGGAGCTAAAAACTCAGTTTTGGAGGAATTAGACTCTGATTTGAATTTTTTCTCGCAAGGAAATCATTCCTACCATAGAACGTACACTAAACGGCTAATGTTTATCTTTCGCATTTTTAAAATTCCACGTAATCACTGACCCCCAGATTTCACAGACATGCCCTTCATCAATAGCCCAAGGGCAGGGGTTATCTTTTCCTGGTTTGCGGGGATGTTTGCAAATGAGATCCACTGCCTTTAATGATCATTTTGAACTGTAATTTTTTTTCAGGGCTTCATCATTTTTACACCTTATCACAGACACTGGTAGCATGGAGAATTATATAGCTCACAATTTTTTAAATGGAAATGCTATAATCTGTTACATGTACTTACAAGATCCTGTAATTCCTATAGAGTTAATACACAGCATACCGGGTTCCCAGAGGCAACAGGTTAAAAACTATTGGAGTGAGGCTGATGAAATTTTGCCAGGAACTAGGGCTGGCCGATGTTTGGATAATATCGAAATTAGTTGATGTTGAAAATTTTTTGAATACACGATAATGATCTCATGATTATTTCAAAATATCGCCAGAGGCACGATATGGCACAAAATACCTGTCGATTATGAAAACCTAATGGAGTAAATGCATGCACTGCAGTGGGAGGGAC
>JZLH01S0619761.1:0-13361 GCA_001188425.1 Eucidaris tribuloides
TTTAAAACAAATGTGAGCTTCATGATCCTTTATGCTCTAACTGCCTTTTATAAGCAGATAAGGTCTAAAAAATCTAAAAAAATAAAGCCCTGAAAAAAATGATGATTTAAGGCCTTAAAAAGTGAAAATCTGCAAGCACTCAAGTTGACCGGATTCACCTGCCCATTTCCTCCCATGGACTTTCTGTGTCAAATGTAGCCTATTTTATCCTCCACCGGGGTAGAAATTGTTTATGCATGCATATCTTGTAAGCGGCAACATAACTTGCATCAGTCTAAGCGTGATTAAATAATACATACGTGTAATACAAAGTTAACAGACATACACACACACATATATATAATTACACACACAGAGACAGACACACACACATTCACACAAGGAGGAGAGAAAAGAAATAAAACGGATTTGACATTAGCAATTTTTTAATATATCTAAAAGTGCCGTAGACGTGTATCCTATATGTATGACTTTCTTTCTACAACCATTTACAGAAAAAAATAAGAGAGCTCTCTTTTGAACATCATTAGCAGGATGCCTAGCCTCCAAGCAAAAGAATTTCGTAGAAGGAATAATATTATGGAACATCTACAGTTTCAAGAACGGATAAGATGTCAAGGTAATTTTGCAATCAGCGACCTTTTTCTTGGAACACGATGATGCGTGAGGTTAAGCTTACGACGCTGCTTAATTGCCCTAAACATTTTAAATACGTGATTACATTAGTTTGATAAAAGGTCATGATACAAGAAACCCAATCCCACTGCCTTCGACGTACTAGTGCGTTCATTCAACTCATATGTTCATACCCCATTTTACAGTTTTTTCACAGTGTATCTAATAACCAAATGATAACAGAAACCGACATATAAAACTTAAAATCAAGAACGTACTTGGTTAAGTTTCCCCGCCATCATTAACGAACGCGCTACTTGGTCACATAATTTGAAAGACTACACCCTGTTGTCATGAATAATACAAGAAACAAAACAATCGATAATGCTTTCACCCAAGTGGGAACAAAATTGCTAGAGAACCTTATTCCAAATGAAACCTTTAATCCTTGAAATGTCACAAATAGATAATGGCAGCCAATTTCCCCAATATGAAAAAAAGCATTTAATTTTTATTTCGTGATGTTGCAAACTATATTTGTTAAAATGTAAATGGCAATTCGTAACTAGTCGTACTAATCCAGTATATGAAATATTGTGAACTCGTGAACAAGAATACACACTTTGGATAGATAAAGGTAAAGGTGAGTTGTTTATCGTCCTGTACCATTGTAGAACAATGCTCACACGACGTCACACATTACCCCCTGATCATTGGACCCATGTCATGCCTTCACATTATGTGCGCCACCTCCACTCCCTGGAGAATATTACTTAGCACTAGATAAGCATCCATAAACCTTCACAAGTTTTTCCAATTTACCTTTTTTATGATATGGGGAGGAAAAAATGTGGGCAAAATAAATCATACGATCGTTCCCGCGCTGTAGTTGCCTCCACAACTGCTGTGTCCGTCTGCTTGTCTTCATTGATTGCCCATAAACCAATGATCAAAAAACGGCCATGGAACTTGTCCTCGTGTCTGTGACGCTCCTAGGGAAAGTGATACGACTCTTCACAAACATTTCCTGTAAGCAATTTATATTCTCTCAATTTTTATGTCGCCATCTCGGGGAAAGAAGAGACATCCCAGTTCATTGAATAATAGTACAGCGTGTCCCAAAAAATTGTCCCTCTGATAGACTGCTAACTTAAATCCAAAATCAAGTATCATTCAATATTTAGTGTTCAGATTTAGGAAGCCCGTTTTATTTCCTAACTTTTGTTAAAATTTCATTGGAATAGCTTCATTGGTTTTGAATACACAGTCTATTATGTAACAGCAGTGCCTTTTACTCCATTCCAAGTTTGCAGTCTACATCAATGCATCAACCTGAATGTAAATCAGGTGGAAGGACGAGCAGGAGAACAATTAAAGTTTACAAGCTGGACATGGAACCGACATGGAAGGACAAACCATAAGTGTAACACACCCTCTGAAAGCAAACACGGCCAGTGGAACAGAACTTTTGTCGTTGAGATAATCAAAGTGAAGCATGGAATAAGGTATAATATGTCTGTGATGTGCCTTTCTTTTTATCAAACTTGGAATGGGCTGAAAAGCACTGTTGTTACATAAGAACCTGTGTATTCAAAACCAATGAAGCGAGACCCTTGAAATTTTCACAGCAATTACAAAATAAAATGGGCTGTTTAAATATGTAAATTTAATTGAATATGACGCTTGATTTTTGGTTATTATTCTGTGGTCTATGAGAGGGACATTTTTCTGGGACACGCTGTATTTTGCTGTGTCAGCCGAGAGGTTCCTATCTTAGACGGCTCTTGCTTATGTAATGAGCTATGCCAACTTGGTTTATTGTTGATTTTCGATTGCTAACCCTATGTCAAGGTATAGACACGCACACAAAAATTATCAACACCTTTACTTCTTTAAAGTAGTATTAACAAATAATAATAATAATACATAGGATTGTTATGGCGCCATTATCCATTTTGTTTAAATGCTCAAGGCGCTTTATGACAAAATAACAGAAAGAAAGAAATTCAAAAGGGATATAACAACAACAAAAATAATTTCCACACCATAAAACCCCCCCCCCCATAAAAAAGTGTCTGCCTTCAAAATGTACAATTGAACATTGTGTTTTCAGATTGCCGTTAAAAAGTCGGCAAAGGGTTTGAGTCCTTCAGCTCCTGTGGAAGCGAATTCACAGGGCTGGTACGGCGTAAGAAAAAGCTCGATTCCCCTAGGATTTCTTAGATAATGTTTCGTCAAAACTACGTTAAAGCAAAATCAAACCACCGCCTTCAACGGGTTAATCACAACGAGGAAATTTTGTCTTTTCTCTAATCATAATTCACACAGCCACTCAAATTCAATACGAATTATTTGACATGTTATTATTTGTTGTTAATGATGATTACATCAGGATGAGTTTTCAATTTACTTTTCAATATTTTCAGGATCAAACGGCTTAATCTCGCAACTTCCAGACCGAACTGTCCAAACTTTTGCGCGGGCAGATGACGATTGATGGGTTGCGTTCGCGCGCCTTCATTTATTCTCCTGCTTGAAATTGGCATGAAGATGGTGGACAAACATTCATATTAATAGCTTTATCAATCCACCTGTCAGCTGGAGCCCCATCGACGACGTCTTCAGTAATTCAGATGCCTGAGGTGATATACTACATCGTGCTTACAAGAGGTCTAGAGCTTGCACAGAACGTAAGTGAGAGAGGGAGAGAGAACGATATAGTGGATAGGTAACTATGCAAGTATGCCAGATATCAATGACAGCGGTTGGCTACTTAACGCAAGAGGTAAAGAAAAAAATCGTGAAAAATTAAATTATACATGACGTTAAGTATTTGCAGAGAAATCGTGTTTTATTCAGAAAGAAGAAACAATGTATTATGTATTAAAATGATCATAGCAGTGACTAATTTGTCACTTCTGACTGATTGTGTGCACTTTTGATTTGTAAATGAGAGGACGACTATTACAAATCAGCTGCTAATGATAACAAACCTTAGAAAATTCCCGAAACTTTGCTAAATTGCAAGTACATTTAACTAACGAAACACACTATTGACGGGTGTACATATTTAGAAGTGCTGTGGGATTAAAACTTTGAGAATGTCGAATTAAACTTGCGAGTAGAGAAAATTTAGATGACTCTTGGAGTAAATAATATTTTGACTTTAATTGCTCTTTTAACACTCGTATTTCACGTGAGAATAAAGTGCAAACAATTAACAATCGTGTCCAAAATAGTGTAATGAGTGATTATTTACACCTCTTTTACCCTCTTACGTATCCGCTAATCTGCCTGATTTTATTTCGCTATCATTGTATGATATAGATCATTTTTAAAATTGTGTGTAATGTTTATTTTGTTGTTGTTGTTCATACAGTGCCCATAATTGAGTTGAACTCGAACGTTTGAGTTCATTTTTCAAGTAGATCTTCCCGAATGATAATGCATAGGACGATATAAAAAAGATAAAATTAACGTAATTTGAATTCGTGATGAAACATTATTTTCATGACAAACGTCAGGGGTTAATTTTATTTGAATCAATACGTGGAATGGGGGAATTTTAGCACGGGGGAATTCCATGGTAACTCAAATACAAAAAATTACATTATTACAAAAGAAAGCAATGAGGATTATTTGCCACGCGGATTTTCGATCACACACCGACCCCCTCTTCAAGACTAATAACATCCTTAAAGTGAATGACATTTATCTATTGAACCTAGGCATATTTATGTTTCAACTAACGAAAAATTATTTACCTAAAGTATTCAAAAATATGTTTACCACCAACAACCAATACCACAATTATCCCACCAGGCAAGCCAGCTC
The DNA here is from genome assembly GCA_001188425.1 of Eucidaris tribuloides. Classification (NCBI taxonomy): domain Eukaryota; kingdom Metazoa; phylum Echinodermata; class Echinoidea; order Cidaroida; family Cidaridae; genus Eucidaris; species Eucidaris tribuloides. The sequence goes on from JZLH01S0619761.1 coordinate 4,450, forward strand.
TTACCATCTACCTCGAACCAGAACTTTATTTGCCAACAAAATTTTTACCAAAACTTTGGAATTCATTTCCTTTAGATGTGCGCGAATTCTTTACAATACATACCTTTAAAAGAAAGCTCAAAGCAATCTTTCTGAATACTTACAATGATGATGCCTTGTAACTCATTTTGCCTGTTCCTTGCCAATTGAGTCTCTCTATTAAACCTATTTTTACGTATAATTTTCCTGCCATCAATCCATCCCGTTTTTTCTTAGACCTTCAGTTTTTTCAGTCATACACACGTACAATACTAAATTGAAACTATCGCGGTGATTGCGTACATTTTTTCTCTCCTATTTGAATTAATGCGGAAAATGACAGCCTAAATTAATTGTGTCTCCTGAGTTTCTTTCTTCCTTTCTCTTTCTTTTTTCCACCCCTTTTCGTTCTCAGTAATGTCCTTTGTTTCGTATTTGCCTGTCCCGTCCTGTCTGTTTCTGTTTTGTATCGTATTATGTTGTATTGTCATTATATTGTTTGGTGCTCTTTGTATTGACATGAATTATAAAATCTTATTTTCTATCATCCTTTGTTGACCTACGCATTATTTTGATTTTCACTGTTTCATTTCCTTTGGGGCCTACGAATACAAGTTTACGTCAGTAGGCTCCATAATTCCCACACTGCATCAATAATTCTAGCATCTGTTCCTAATGATCATCTAATATTATTGTTATACAAAAGTAGTTTAATCAAATGAATTTAGCTCCATTAAGATCAATTGTTGCAGAAATGATTCTAAGTATTAAACTTTTTCTGGTCTTAACTGTAATCAATTGTGTCTAATTATGTAACCGCTATTACTCGGTAGTCTAGTTATTGTATAACAGTTGTATATTTTTGTACTTATGATTCTGTGCACTGTACGAATAATTTGTGGAAATGTCAAATAAATAAATCAAAATAATTCAAATCAAATCACGAAAAACAATATGTTATGGGATTGCAAATTTTGAATAATTCAGGTCATTGGAACAATAAACCTGTTCGAAGGGGCTGAGATATTGACGGAAACATATGAAAATAGGGGAGGGCTTTGGAGCCCTCGGATGATCGTGTTCCAATTGATTGATTACAGCGAGCGAGCGGTTTTTCTTAAAATGTGTAATGTTTGATATATATTTGGCTTGTCGTGTAAGGTACCATGTTTGAATTTTATGAATGATACTGTCCCCAACGGAGGTTAATCCGGATTGGAGGAGGTGGACTTTCCTTCCCCTCCACTTTTTGATAGGCGGGGGACATCATATCAAGTGTCTCTCCCACCCCCCCCACCCCCACAATTTTGCACCTGAAGACAACTTATATATATTTGCACGAAAAAAAAAACAACGTGCCGCTGGAACCGAGGACCCCGTTTTCCTTTTTTTGTTTCGCTTGTTACATTTATTTCCACCGGGCGTCCCCATGGTTTTAAGTCAGATTTTTCGCCCAAGTTGTCCCCATACCCTCGCCCTCATCTGAACGCTCGTGACTCAAGGGTACGATCACAAACATCTAAACAGTTCACATCTTCGTTAGATGATATATATGATATTCCGTGACATGATTTTATTCATCTATGTATTATTCATTTCACAACAACTCGATACGCATCAAAGCCTGTGTCCATGATTTGCACACCCCGGAATGAAATTATCGAGCAAATAAGCTAAATCCTTTATACCGTAAAGATTTACATAATTCACCACTCCTCACAAAACCTTACAGCTAAAAAGTCAGGCTTCCTGAAAATAAACGCAGATAAAATTCAAACACCATGCATCAAATAACATCGCGACTTGTTCCTCACTGAATTCGAACTTTGTACCACCGTTAAAACTCCATGCAATTTGGCTGCCAGACCCGTGATTCGTGTATCATCTCATGAAAACTGAATACCTGCTGATCAAAGTTTACACGGTTAAAAATTTACACAAGTGCGTTAGACGTTTGTCAAGCAATATGTGCTACGGTAGAACTGTACCAAATTCAAATTTGGGGGTGAAAGCTGCAACTAGGGTCTAAAACCGTGACTAACATTACAAAATGCAACTTGCGCAATAGCCCAGTTTTAAACTAATTATATCGTTTATATTTCAAAAATACTACAACGTACGAATCACAAATTTTGACCCTTGCATTTTTATGTGCGTATATCTTTACTTAATTAGATATGAAAAAAAGTTTGGTATGCAAATCCAAAACACAGACTCTAACGACTAAACCAGGGTATCAAGGAAAAGTAATCAAATTTAGTAATCAACGATTATCTGTTTGTCAGGATCAAGTAAAATGAAATCAGTCATGCACATAAATATCTGCATTGCCGTTTGGCCAAGTGTTTGACTGAAAAGCAAAAACAAAAATCGTCAATATAAAAGAAAATGACAACGTTTTGCAGCTAAATGTACGAAAGAAAGCTTTGTTCCTGAAATATCATACTGCTTGATTTAATGTGGTCCCTAACTTACATGTTATTTGGATCATACTGCTTCATACTTCAAGTTTTCTTTTGAATTAATACTGGAATCAAGTACATGTATGCACTTATTAACAGATTTGAGGGCCGCCCTTGTATCCAAACATAACGTAGAAATGAAACGTGCTTATGTCATTGAAAATTTTGGAAAATAGTTCCGTTAAAAGGGCAAATTAATTGTTGTCCACCACCAATAGGGCAATAAACAACAAGAAGAACAAAATGTAGAACTTTCACACTGCATATGAAATGTTGTTGTTATTATCATAAGCTACGTGAATCTGATGCCCCATTTCCAGTGCAATGTGCTAGTGTGTTTAAATGACGCTTCCACAGTCCAGCGACACGGACGCACCAAGTCGCTATAGTGATAAGCCAAACATTGCTGAATAGTTAACGCGCTACGTGAAGTGCATCCGTGATTAGTTGGGATGCTGTCTTTGGATCATTCCACTGAAGATGAACTTCAAATTGGTAACGCGCATGATCACCAAGCACGTGACCATGACGTTTACGTCCGAGTCAATCACGACCGCATTATTTGGTGGTTTGGCGAGTTTCGGCGCGCACTTGCGAGTTCGTTTTGGCCACATGGTCGTATAAGCGAATGTCGTGTGTAGTAAAGGCAAGATTTACGTGAAAGTGGCGCCACGCTGCTTTTACGTCCGCTTTATAATCATAGGATGTATTCTGCATCGTCATAGTTTCGAAATTGGTGTTTGGAATACCTAACCGATAACTCCCGTCATAATCCAACTTTTTTTCCATGGAATGAGCAACACAATATTGTTACTCAGGCAAAAATACAGACGCACTTATGAGCATGGCGTTGTTTTCTCAAGTCAGCGCGGAATCCGTTACACTAACCGTGATAAGTACCGGCCAACAAACTACAGATATTTACGAACTGCTTTCAGATATAAACGATATCACAGCCAACACCACTGACCTATATTACGAGTCCAATGAAACGGTACCGGGAAATACCACAAGTGCTTCAGATCCACCACCTTCTTTCGAGTTAGCTTATCTAATTAGGATCATAACACTGTCTATCATTCTTCTGTTCTCAGTGCCTCTCAATTTTTTGGTCTTATTTACCGTATGGCGTCAGAGAAGACGGAAATCACGGGTCAATCTTCTTGTCTTACATTTGACTATTGCCGATTTACTAATGACCTTTATCAACATCACCACCGATGTCATTTGGTTTTGTACGGTGAAGTGGTTGGCGGGAAATGCGATGTGCAAGCTGCTTATGTTCCTTCAGACATTTTCGATGTATGCCTCATCCTTTGTGCTAATCGTTATTAGTATCGACAGGTACGCAGCAATAGTGCACCCTCTAAGTGTCCGCGAAGCAGACCGAAGGTGTAAGATAATGCTAAGAGTCGCCTGGGCCTCGGCCGCAGTGTGCAGTACACCACAGGTATGGATCCCGTACTCAATAAATAACAGTTAGTGAACATCATGTTAGCCTGCCAGCCCAGTTAACCCCCTCAGTATCATAGCTTTGGCATGTGATTTTGAATGAGGTACTAAAAATGGGTTAATTTGTTGACATGTAAAATGATGATTTGTTTTTGTGGATTTGCTTGGAACGCGTTTAATGCATTGTATGGCAAATGTGTTTATTCAACGGTGAAGTAGGGTATAATATTGTTTTTATTTAATGAGAAAATAATTTTTAAATAGATTTCTCAATTATATTTGTCTTTTCACAGTTTTAAGGGATGATAATGCATGTTCTTCTAAAGATCAATTAACGCTCTAAATTAAGGGTTTTTCTGAAACATAAAAGATAAATATTGACCAATGCATGTCAGAAATATATTTTTACGTTATCGACACAAATGTTAGGCTATCACTATACAAAATGACCAAAACAAAATGTCTCCTGAGAAACAGAGATTTGTCTCTTTACCTGATCTGATCGACCTTCGTCACAACCTTACACACTAAAAAAATAAAGGTGCGCACAACGTGAAACTTTGCGGAAATAGGTGCAGATAGAGCAATTTCTGCCGCGGTATTCGAGCAATTCTGCACCTTTCACGGCTGAGCGCTCGCTCCACTTCATTATGTTTGCAAGTTTGCATCTTTAGGTGCACATTTATGCCAAATTTATGGATGTTTTTCTCTCCGAAGGCCTCGGGTGTGAGCTATTTCTACCATCTGTTTCTATTAATACAATTTCAATACGGAACAATGCCAACTTGTATACACTGGCGTGTGGCCAAGTGGTAGACGTCCGTCTCACATGCGGAAAGCCGCCGGTTCGAGCCCCGGTAAGGTCATATTTGTACGAGTTTTTATGTTAATTAATAAAGTGTATTTTAATGTAAATACTATAAATAGCACTGGAATGAACGTAAATTGCGGTTCACACACAAAAACACACAGTTTGCAAGAAAAAGAAGAATACTTTTTTCTATGGTGCAACTTTGCACCTTTCAAAAAGGTGCGACCTTGCATCTTTCAGAAAGGTGCAAAGTCGCACTTTTAAAGGTGCTCCCAGTGTGACATTGGTCTGCACCTTTAACGGTGCAAAATTGAGCCTATTTTTCTTAGTGTGTAATGTGAAAGGGCAGTGACAGGATTGGGAGAATTGAAGAATACCCCTCGAACCAAACTGGTTGAAAGATATACCGGTCTATACAGTAGCTGGAGTGTATCGTCAGGCTGGAAGGATTTATCTTGAATTTGTTTACTTAAGAAGAATCAAGCATGAACATTCCAACATTTTATTTCTCCAATGCCCCGAGAGAAATTAATCCCATAGAAAGCTACACAACAAATTTGTCTGTCCTAAGGCATAGATATGGATGTTATTGAAATGAGTCTACTTTTGCCTACAAATTTTCACAGTAAAATCCCTGCAAAGTTTACGTGATTCTAAAATAGTATTACCCCCAAGTTGAGGGCTTCCCCCAATCATGTCATTTACCATTAAAATGGAGGACAAATTCAGTGGTTTATTTTTTCCTTTAACCCCGGTTAAGAGGGGTGGGGTGTACAAAGTTAGCAATAATACTTTTGCAATGGGTGTGGAATAACTACCGCAAATTTTATGTCTCCTTAACTTAGTATCAATATAGAAATTACAAGGAACAATGTAGACGAACGCCTTCTTCTTGCTCAACTTGAGTTTACGTGGTATGCAAAAGGTTAAGGAGAGTCCTCTGGCAGGCGTATATTCAGTGGTTAGTGTTTCGTAACGACGAAACGAACAAGTACTTGATTTGGCACAGGTATATAAACAAGATTAAACCATACCCCCAATAGTCATTTCATACATTGTTGTTCTAATCAAATGCATATTACCAAAGCGCGATGGTGCGACAGAAGTTTGATTCTTACTATTATCTAATTATCATCCTTTATAAACAAAGTGTAAAAAGGGTTAAAGAAAGTCCATTAACTCAAATTTGGTAGAACATTAAACTGTTTTCCATGACTGAGATAACATGCACATTTAAAAAGTTTGTTGGTCCATTTTTTTTTTTTTTGGGGGGGGGGGAGTAATGTTATTTTATCTATGTAGGCTATTTTAATAATAAGGTGTGATGAAGCGCAATTTCTTAGAATTTGTCGTCCATGAATTTGGAGAGCTGACATCTATTTACGTGGAGATCGCCTGGTTTTCAGACATTTTTTTTCACTTATGGGGTTATCATTTTAAAATTTGTGCTTATCACTTTTTTTGCTGGACGTTGATTTTTTATCCCAGGGAAAACAGATACCTTTACTATATAACCGTTTACCCTTTTATTCCATAGTTAGCAAACAATATTTGTCGGGCTTGTTGGATATTTGATAAGGGTAAATAAAAAGGTAATTTACCCCTAATGTTTACAATATGCAGGGAAGAGTGTGTTTATTTTGTAAAAAAAAAAAAACCCAGTAAATTGAATATGGATCCCAATTTAACTTTAAAAATCACTTTTAAAAAAATGGCAAATAAAATTTAGTATTGTATGTGCTTAGAAGAAAGTAAACATACAATTTGTGAACAACACTAGCGCGATGAAATTGTCTCGCCTTTGTTACTATTGATAAACAATGAATCGCTGTGTATACGTTTGAAACGCAGATTCAATTTTCACAGAGATTGACGGATTTCACAGAGGCATTATATTGGCCGGATATTATGAGAAAGGTCTAAGATCCCAGACGTGCAATGACTTGTAAGTTCCCGCCCACGATACTGTCTGGTCAATAACAAGATTGTAATAAAATTTGCTCGTAAAAATGAGACGACTCTTCCATTATTTACTCTGAAAGAACAACAACTGTTATTGTGTGGTTGCCTGCCGTATACAGTGACGCTAATTTGTTTTGTTGCAAAGACATATATTTATTTATCTATTATCTCGCCGGTGGTTGTCAGACTTAAATTTTGTTTGAAACATTGATGAGTATGCGGCATCAATTTTGTCATTACCACAGTTTTACAACCTTCCTTGGATTAAAATATGAACAGCATATTGAAGTTCACATTTTTTTGAGTACACAACATGATTTCCTACGTACTGACGTGGATACACTAACAAATAATAAAGGGGGACTGTTGCCAACTTGTAATAGCATCGTTTCCAATGTCTACCTTTCTATCCAGTTGAAGGAAGATGTATATAAATATAATAGTTTGAAGTTGAGATTCATGCGTACGGAATATATGATCAACTACTGGTATATTCACATGTTAAAGGTTAGTGACATGTTTGGGAACACTTGAAAATGCCTCAACAACCAAATGAGTTGAAATAAATACCAACTATACACCAGCTGGAGTGGATATCCCAGCTGGGAGGATTTGTCTCTAGTATGTTTACTTAAAGAGAATCAAGCATGAACATAATAGCATTGTAATTCTCTCGTGCCCCGATAAAAATAGCAGCCATACAGAGCTACACAACAGGTTTGCCTGCCACGAGGGATATTGACATTAGTTATTATAAAAAGAGTCAACTTTGAGTACAAAATTCTCACAGTAGACTCCTTCTATAGTTTACTTGATTCCAGAATAGTTTCAGCCCTAGTTGAGGACTACCCCAATCATGTAATTTACCTTTTAATAGGACTTTTGGGGGTATCGGTAATCTGGGGGCTAGACGGGAACCGTGGCATTTACCTACTGGTCTTAGTATGAATTTCATCCTCCTCTGTGTAGCAAAGGCCACACAACACTGGTCCAGTTTCATTGGTGTTTGCTTCTGTTATTGTAAGCTCTGATCAGTAGATTTCCAGTCTTCACTAGATGATAACGAAATACCGTCTGACAGCTGAAATAGTGGTAACGGTAGTGTTAATTTCAAATTAAATAGGTGAATAATTACATTGCGAATGTTAAAGCTTATTATTTTGACGTATAAGCTCAAAGCAACATAGCAGGTAAACGTCACCAAAATGATCTTTAACGTAATTACAGTTACTATTTTGAACTAAACGCTTTGCAATCAATTACACGAAAGACAAATTGAACGTGTCGTCCTTAGTTTCTGCAATCGCTCTCCCCTTTTTTAAAGACTAATTGAACCGATTTTCTTTCTCTGTGAGAAAAAACCATGCTATATCTTTGCAATCTGCAATCTTTTGTGCAACACACCGTACCAATAAAAACTTAATCAGTTTCATGTATTTACTGAAAAAATGGGAGAGTCAAGAATGGACTTCCATTATGGTGGCGATGTTCATAAGGTTAGCGAATTATTAAGGATAAAACAAGAACAAAACCGAAAACAGCAAGAAAATTGTTAATATACGCACAGAGTTTTAAAACAAACTTGTCAGCTTATAGCGTATCATATCCGATCAGTTTAATTGAGTTTCATGGACTACTATCCTGCGTTGCATAATTTGTATAAACACGTAGATTCATGCGTTACCATTGGGATCAGTTTAACTATAAAATCGCTGCCAAATACACTTAACATTGCTTAACTTTAAAGCGATACATTCATCGCTGGCGTCATAGGCGATGCGGGGGGGGGGGGGGTCTAAAAGGGGAACATGGCCTCCCTGTTGATCGGCAAAGATGAAATATATAAGTAAATGAATGGCATAGCAAACGAACTATTGCCTACCGCATTTATTGGAGCTGCCATGCAAAGGATCTCAAAATTAAGTTAAAGGTAAATGACATAATTGGGGGTAGTCCTCAACTTAAGCTGAAACTATTCTAGAATCAAGTAAAGTATACAAGGATTCTGTTGTAAAATCTGTAGTGAAACGTTGGTTCATTCTAAAATAACTCATGTCAATATACCTCGTGGTAGGCAAACTTGTTGTGTAGCTCTCTATGGCTTGTTATGTCTATCGGGGCACGATAGAATTACAATAGGTGTATGTTCATACTTGATTCTCCTTAAGTAAACAAAATGCAAACAAATCCTTCCAGCTGGTAGATCC
>JZLH01S0619762.1:1858-30448 GCA_001188425.1 Eucidaris tribuloides
ACAGCCATGGCAGTGTGGAAAAAATACATTTGTGTTCTTCCCACAATCTGTACACTATGGCACTGCAACAGTCCATGTTCATGAATTTGTGCCTGTAGGGCCTATTCCAGGACTAGTTGTCATCCTCTCTGTGGTTGAGTTGACCCTTGACAGTGGGCTTGTAAAGTATTCTGTTGACATGGAAACTATAGCTATATTTAGCTAATGTTGCCATGGCAAATTATGAGATATGCTATATGGAGCTATATAGGGGATAGCATTGTTTAAAGGTTGTGCTTTTTATTTGCATACTAAACCGTTTTTGCTCCGATTTAATCCAATCAAAGAAAGCTACATGAAATAAAGTATTCAACATCTGGGATATAAAGGCAAGGTTCACCCTGACAACAAGATGGTGTTGATCGAAGAAGAACAATGAGAGAAGCATATAAATGAAAGTTTGGCGAAAATCCACTAAAAGAATAACAGAGTTATGAGGTTTCAAAGATTTAAATTTGTGACGTCACATGCGAGCAGCTTTCTATATGTCATGAAATACAAATTTCATAAATTGCTATTGTTTAATGGTTCATGATAATTGAATGTTTCTTTTTCATACAGCATCATGTATGAAGTAATGTTTCTGATGAGATATTGAATGCGTAGATAAAATCATTTTCAAATTTCTGAAAAAACGGCACTTTGATGGAACTTATATTACATGAGAAAAGGGCAGCTGCTCGCATGTGACGTCACAAACTTGAAAATTTAAAATTCTATAACTCTTTTATCATTTGGTGGATTTTCGCCAAATTTTCATTAATATGTTTCATTGTTCTGCTTTTATTAAAACCAACTTGACGTCCCGGGGTACCTTGCCTTTAAGTTTTTGAAACAATGGTATTTGATTTCAGTCATTGTTCAAGTTGTATTTTGAAGTTGTACAATAGATTTTAGGCACTGGAAGTATAGCTTTCAACCACTAATTTTGAATTTGATAGAGTCAAACAGAGGCAAAGATATCCTAAATAAATCTTCCAAATGTACTGGTGTGAGTTTTTTTTTACCTTGTAAGCTTTGATCAGCAGGTATTCAGTTTTCATTAAATGCTACATGAACTTCAGGGTCTGGCAGTCAGAATTCTTGTGTCAAATTCAAATTCAGAGAGTGACGTTACGTTAGTACATTCTGTTTGAATTTCTTCAGTGCTTCAAGTTTCGCGAAATCAGACTTTTCTGTACTAAGGCTTTTGTGAGTTGAAAATTCATGTTAATCTTTGTATCATAAATAATTTCAGCCATTTTTTAGGCAATAAACTTATTTCGGGGTATGCAAATGATGGACACAAGATGGTTGGTCTCCCATTATTTATGAAATGAACAAATATACACAACAATTAACATTGCTGCTGTAATTCTATTCTGAAAAAAAAAATCTGGAGGGTACATGTATATCTAGATGTGATAACCACGAGGAGCGATGATTTCAATCTAATTTAAATGTTAATTCCGATTGCCTGGTGGATGATAGATGTACCTGTGTACCTGACAAGAATCCGTTGGTGAGTTTGAAGCTACATACCCTTACTCATAATAAGAACCGTCATTTCCTACAGTTAGAAAATCGTACTGTAGATGACTGGATTCTCTCAATGCATCTGCAAGAAGAGCTTAGAAATACTACTTGACTTGTTTAGTGTTTAGTACGAGAAATCAGGCTGGGCTTTGAAAAATGCACGCTTAACTATAATCATCTAACAGGTTATGCCCTCCCTCGCCTATCATCTAACGGGATATGCCCTCCCTTGCCATTGACCCAGTCCAAAATATAGCTTGCAGAGCCATTACTGGATGCCTATAACCAAACAGAGTACATGATCTCTATAATGGCTCCTCAACAAATCAGAAATGTGATCCTTTCTAGAAAGGATTTTTAAGCTAAAGCAAAAAAACTACATCCACTCCATTCACTCATCCAGCAAGAACCAGTGGAGAGAAGAGGGAGAACTCCAGAAGTTTCCTTCACTTCCACTCAAAATTACATATCTCACTACCAAAGAATATCCATGGCTATGGGTCTAACTACCTTGAGAATGCATTATGCAAATCTTTCTTTCATCTGAAAGCATCCTACGAGACTTCGGTGAGACATGGCCAGATAACAAAGACTGGACGTTGTGTGGTCCTCATGCAAAAATGAGGATTTGAGGTCGGATGCCTGTGATTGCAGAGAGGAACAGGGAATGAAACACCTGCTGGTTTGCCCTCTCTTATAAGAACTTAGTGTTGTGAAATGACTCAAATCAGAAGAATTGTCCTTCTGAGTGTTCTCTTAACAGTTAACATCAAATTTGAATGCATTCAATACATCACATCGAAAACAAAGACAGGGAGAAATGCTGACCTTTATATGGTTTGAATAACATCCAACCAATTAGCTACATCATGATATTAGAAAATGATAGTGAATATGCAACTTCCAAATTCCAAATTTTAATGATATTGTCATGTTGTGCGTGGGAGAATGTTGTCAGAGCAACAAGGATGTTTTTTCCCTTTTTGTCATGGCAAAAATTTGCAATATATCTTTCCCAACAAGAATGTCACAGTGCAATTCAACCTTACTGTAGGTACTTGGCTATCTGTGTTTATACTACCATGAATATATAATACATGTAGTTACATGGATCAAGGATGTGGCATAATGTTCAAGCCCGATGGCACAGATCATTTACCGACTTCTGCTTTAGAGGTATTTCTAGAAGTACTCTTGCTATCTTGAAAAAGAAAGGCAGTTAGTATCAAATTTGTGCAATATTTGATGTTCTTTGCAAAACCATCATCAATGCTAAAAGCTACAAAGAGAATAAGTGTACAATAATTCCCATGTTGGTCCATTCTTATATCCTTATTTTAGCATGAAGACCCCACAATATCCAGTCTTCGATCTCAGGCAGTTCAGACAAAACCAGAAAGGTCATGTCCTACTGGAGTCTGGTAGGAAAGATGCCTTGAGAAGGAGGGCGAATTTGTATTATGCATTATCAAGGAGGTTGGTCTCAAAGACATTCTTTTGTGATGAGGGCTGTCATTTTTGAGTGAAAGTACTTGAGCATCTTCTCCCCTCCTTCTTGCTTGAGAAGTGGATGAAGTGTGTCAGTCTCTTGCTTTACCTCTTCCTTACTGGAAAAAAAACACCTTTATTTGTGGAGGAGCAAATGCAGAATAGCATATTAGATCAACTACTCTGGTTAGTTAAAAGATTCCAGTAATGGCTCTGTAGCCAGTATTTGGGCCTGAATAACTTTGTAGGTCTTCTTTCTTTAATGCTAAAGTTTAGAGATAACATGTGAGGGTGTATAAAGCGATTTATGATTGCTTCTTTCAGATGTATCAAGAGACTTCAGTCACCTATAGTAACATTTTCCAACTTTAGAAGTGAAGGTTCTTATCATGTGCAAGGTTATAATCTATGCTTAACTTAAAAATCACCAATATTTTCTTGTCAGCTAGAGATCAATTATTCAGGCAGGCAATTGGAACTCATTGAATAGAAATTTTGCACAGCCGTTTAAGTAGGTTGGCTTTCAGACCAAGAAATATGTGTATTACGTAGTGAAAACTGAATTCCTGCTGATCAAAGCTTACTAGGTCGGTCAAAATGTTACAACAGTACAGTTTCACAATTGCTAAGCTATCATTGCCTCACTTGGACCCTATAAATATCAAAATCAATTGTTGAAAGCTATGATCCAGTGTGTGAATTTCTAAAACCTAGATTCTCTCTCCCTCTCTTACTGTAACGTGTGCCACAAATCTCTATCCCGCTACCCGGCACCACTCTCTGCAATCCATGCATTCAGACCGGTCATCCAATTTAATTTATCCATTTCCTTCCTGTACCCTTCTTTACCTTGAGTTTGCTATCAATGCTAGATTTTCCAGACCTTCTTTTCTTGTTCTTATCGCCACAATCAACTTTCTCTCCACTCCAGCTCTTCTTAGAACCTAGAGGCTGTCCGTCCATGGAATCACGTCTGAAGAACCACATTTCACAACTCCCCAAACGCTTTCGCATGTCTGATGTTATTGACCAAGCTTCAATTGTATGAATTAGCACAGGGTAGATGTAACAATTAAGTACTCATAACTGAGTCTCCATTCTTAGATTACTCCAGATGTGTAAGTGAGATTAAAATGAGAATTGCACTAGCCAAATCAGCCTTTTCATAGTTGGAGAAAACCATAAGAATCAGGAAGCTGTTATGGTATTGGCAAGGTATAGTTGCTTGATGATGAAACCTAGAATATCATCACTAAATACAACTTGAACAACAACTAAATTTCAAATAATTCATCATTTATATTGATCCCAAATTTTGAGAACATATTTCATGTAACTTTGTTTAGTTGGATCAGACAAATCAGAGCGACAACGGTTTGGTGTGCAAATAAAAAGCACAGCCTTTAAACATCACTATCCCCCACATATACCGTTGTTTTGGAGTGGTCAAACACCCCCGTTTTGCAGAAGGTGGTGTTAACACCCCCAAACAACCCCCCCTTTTTTTTAAAAGGGTGTGTTTTAAACCTCTTTTAGCCTTTACAGATGTAATATAGGCCTATGGTTCAGGGTAATAACAACGGCGGAATTTTCAAAGTGTTGGCTATGATCGGATATGATTTGATCAGGAAAATTTTTGACTACTTTTGTTTTTGTTTTTTTAATCTGCAGTTTGCCTGTGTATGGACATGATTTGGCTGTAAAAATTCCCGTCGGACCCCCCCCCCACCCAAACACACACTTTTGGCTTCTCGCTTTGTGGTTTAGCCGTGAACAGACTAGCCTTTTGACAAGGCATTGTGGGTGTGGGTTGTCCCTCACGCCATTAAGCCTCTGAGCAGTAGTTGTATTTCTTGCGCCTAAAAAGAGACTAATTATAATGCCTACACTCCTGGCGCACCGAGAGATTGGCCGTTCACCCATAACGCCTTTTCTATCTTGCACTGACCGAACCAAACTAATTATGTATGCAGGACAGATCTTGGAACCTCATATGGACCGATCCTGAATAGTTCTATTACACTAATCGCGTCTTTCGTTGTCAATCCACGTTACTGCGCACCGCGTTTCAAATCACAGTAAGTAATATACCGTAGGCGCCTCGCCGACTGTTTGAAATGCAAGCTATTTCCGCGTAAACCCCCATAACACTAGAAGGAATATTGGACTAAACTAGCTATTTCGTCATTTCAGAATACTCGTAATGCAAAATGTAACGAATCTAAAGTCGCCCGAAATAGATAGTCAACATTGATAACACGCAGTTTCAGAAATCTATTCACCTACTGTAAACATGGACGCGTCCATGTCTAGTGCATAGCCACATACTGCAGTGCAGTGGCGGAGATATCTCTACGTGTGTACTATGCCGAATAATTCGTGAACAGTCTGATTCCTATTGGCTGCAACCGTTTGTTGAAATTTTGACTGCTAAACAAAGCGTTAAAATAAGAATTCGATGCAGATATCAAAGCCTCGGGGCGCGGACTCCGTGCTTTGTCCACTGGGGGTTAGCGCCGGGTTATCTCGTTCTCAGGCGCTATGGGTATTGCAGCGACGGGAAACTCATTCAGCCCCGAGGCCTTGATCAAAGCTAGTGAACAGACATGATTGGCCGCGAGACATACCCCTATGAAAAATCCTGGCTGCGCCTATGGCTCCATATTACATGTTTCATATGTGGTTGCCATGGCAACATTAGCTTCATTATAGCTACAGTTACCATGACAACAGGATATTCTAAAACTTTACATTTCATGATAAAAAAATGAATGGTTTTGATCACTTGGTCTCACATGATCACATGATCACATGTAGTCTATGGAAATACGTGCACATTACATATGTACTGGCAAAAATCTTTCCATAGTAACTACGACGTTTTCAAGTTTGTGGCTTAATAAGTTTTGATTAAAAACAGAAATCAACTTGCAATTTTCACAACATGTTGGTCATGTATTTGGGTAAATTCTGAGAAAGTATGGCATCAATATGTGGATGACTTTTTGATTTATGAGAAAATATGCATTTTTGATATTTTCGATTTTGGGGAAAACATGTCAAAAACAAGATTTTTACCCAAAATCATCATTAAAATCACCCTGAAACCTATTAAGTGTGGTATCAAAATGTAGGAAATTTAATTTCCTTTAGAATGACACCTCGGGGGATTGGATATTTCAAACAAATTTTATCCTAAAAAATAAAATTTCATCAAAAGGGCGGCCATTTTGGACGCCATCTTGGATTTGGAGGTGTTTGCAACAAATTTTTTGAGGTAGACCTCTTGAATATTGTTTGATATGCTTTACGCTTGAAAATAAACATGGTCTACTTAGTTTGTACAGACGGTGAAACGTACTCAAAAATTAAGCCACTTTTTGGGGTTCGGCTCTCCGGTTATAGGTGGGATTTCAGTTTAGGAGGCAGCAGTAAGCACGGGAAGCTGCGCTGGGGGGGGGGGGCCGCGGGGTGCCGGGGGAAGGGGGATGCCCGCGAGAAGCAGACAAGGAACACATCAAGAGAAGCGTCGGAGCTTCCGCCGCTATCGAATTTTTGGCTCTGCCCCCCCCACCCCAACTAACAGCAGAGAACGTAAGAAGAAGGCATGGAGCTAAGACAAAACAATTCGAAGAAATACGCGGAGCTTCCGTGTTTTCCCGGGAGGGGAAAACTCCCCCTTATAGGAGCAGCCTTCCCCCCTCCGATAAGCATAAAGGAGTTAATTAAGATGAGCGGAACGATTCAAAGGAACGTCGGAGCTTCCGCGCTTCTCGTGGTGGACCACTCCCCCTCTCTGCACCCCCGGGAGCGCACTTCCCGTGCTCACTACCGCCCCCTAAACTGAAATCCTACCTACGCCACTAATTCTAGACGGAGTTACTGGGAAATATTTGGCTCTGCCCCCTCCCCCCTCTGATAACAGACACCTGTTACATCGCCGCAACGAGGCGCCTTAAACCACTCGACGGCGGCACCTGATGAAGGAAAATAAAATACCAAAAAAAAAAAAAAAAAAACGGTCTCGCGGGCCTTCGGCCTCGCGGACGGACCACAGATTAGTCATGGGCTTTCCTTGGTCATAGTAATTTGTTTTTATTTTTTCCACCATTGGACAAGAAAAAAAATGCGTGTTAACAGTGCACATTTCTATCATAACCAAGGTATACGACGCATTCTACTAAAAAAATCTTCGGGACAAATGGTTTTTCTAACAAATAAATAATAGGCCTATTTCGATTTGATACACGGATATTTCGGAATTACAGGACTTATTGGAAATATGCCTAATAAATTATCATTACTTTCGTATGTTAGGAGAAACCGTAGGTGGAAAAAATAGGTTTCTGTGATGTTTTTGTATTTTTTTCTTTACAAACCGTATACCGATAGTTCCACTCCCCGCGCAGAATCCATGCATTTCCTTCACGAAGAGAATCTTTTTAATGCTCAAGATGTAAAATGAAGCGATAAACTATAACAAGCGAGACAGTATTTTATTCCATTGCATACGGGAGGAATATGTCTTGATCATTATCATGGTGAGAATTGCGACTTTTACAGTTTTGCACTATTTAGCCTTAATTTAGACTTCCCTGTATTGAGCATGGACTGAAAGTGACTGCAAGTAAAGATTTGGTTTGGGTTTGTTGCTCGTTTTTGCCACTTTGCCTGTTGTCTTTTTCGCGAACAATTCGATAATATTTCAAGAAATAATACATTAACCACTCTCCCCCAAAACATTAAATCATATTCTCACTTATTATACCAACAGACATTCAAGATCTTCAATATGTCTAAACGTTATAATTTTAACAGTCTTACACCAAAAGTATTTTTAAACTTTAACAAAAATATTTCATTTTTTTGGTTATGTCATATTTTTTGGTTCAGTTTCTTTTCAGGTTTATGCTCCAACATGATGGCGCGAACGACAGTTCATATAATCTGTTTAGTTCTCGTGTACCTGTCGTGTATGACGTGGGCTGACGATGTTGCATTTCAAAACGCAACTTCAGATGACTTCAACACTTCTACAGCATTGACAGAACACATTAATTACACTACCAGTCAAGCGGGCACAAGCATTCTCCTTCGCTTCCGTGCATCACCCAGCGATAGCGATTCGAATCTCTCTCCACCGTCTGACAATGACCAATACTTTCGCAGTCACGTGTTTACGCGTGATCCCGAATTCTCATCGGACGATTCAACTGCATCGATGGGTGATGTAGAAATGAATGAGTTCACCAATACGTCATCTAGTCCTGAATGGGTGTGGCACCCTATCGTGTGGTCTTGGTGGAAGATTGTCCAGGTGCTTGTGAGCATTCTGGGCATCTTGGGAAACGGCCTGGTCATGTTGGTCTTATTTCAGAGATACGGAGATCGTCGCTCTACTGACACTCTTATCGGCGCCCTGGCTATCACAGATTTCTTGACCTCCATCTTTATGATCCCTATCCCCGATATCAAGAGTCTCCCGTACTCACTGCTCAGTGAAATCTACTGCAAAGTGATCTACGTAGGAACACCCTTGTGGTCCTTTATCACCGGATCAACGTACATTCTAACAACCATCGCTGTGGAACGATACGTAGCCATCGTGTATCCTTTCCGGTTCAAACGTGTCTTCAGTCATTCACGCACCCTTCTGTACATCGGTATAATTTGGTTGATCGTCATCATTATGCACGTACGTTCATTCCTTGTTGCCTTCGCGGACCAATTTTCCAACACCTGCAGGGTTCATTACGATTCTCCCGAGAGGCAATTAGGTTTTGGTCTGATGTATGTGGTCCTGAAATTTCTTATTCCTGTGACCATCATGATCATAACGCAGATCTTAACGGCGCATGCGCTCAAACAAGACTCCCTACGTTTCCAAAGTTTGAAGGAAAGTAACGCGTCCACACCCTCCTCCCGTCTTCTCATGGCCAGGAAACGCGTTATCAATATGCTACTACTAGTTGTAGTGGCCTTTATAGTATGTTGGGGTCCGAACCAAATCGCTATATCCTTGTTTAACTTGGGTTGGATTGATCAATCGTTCCTGTATAGTCCTACCCATCGTGTGACAGTGGTTGTAGCCTTCTTTAATTCGTGTGCAAATCCTATAATCTACACAGTTCGTTACCCACAGTTTCGTAAAGCCATCAAAGACATGTTCACTTGTTCCAAGTCTGATAAAAGATCTTTATTTGGACAGCAACAGGCCACTGACGTTGATTTACGTTCTGGCCAGAGTGGTCAAACAGACACCACAAATGTCATTTGATAGTTATTATATACGATACGTATCATAGAAAGAGGGTAATATAATGTAAATCGGGAAAGGACAATTTGGTGATAATTAGACATAGTGGGTGAAGCTGATGGAGGAAGTGTATTTATGAAAGAGAGGAATACAAACTGTAATAACCAACCTATTTGTTTGAAATGAGATTATCGGTATGTGCAAATAAGCTCATAGATTATCTTATATTAAATATAGGAATGCGCTGCAATTGCTATTTGTTTAAATGAAATTACATTGTGTTTTTTTTTGGCATGGTGGGGTTATATATATTTGCAAATACATTTTCTAGTGTAGATCACAAACTAGTATACGTGTATCACCTAATTCACATGCCTATACAAATAAGCACACACGTAATGAATTCGTCACAATTTCGGTAAAAATTATTCAGGAAAATGGGCAATGAATTAATGAATTGCAAAGATGTAAGAAACACTGCACATGGTATCTAAGATATACATTGCAAACGCATTTGGAAGTATGTATCACATGATACTGATTTTTTAAACACGTTAAATGTAATTGTGACCCGTCAAGGAAAATACGAGTATAAATCGCAAAATTTAAAAACTGGAAAAAGTCGATAAATTAATGTAGATAATTGACTGTAATTAACCCTTTGCTTGCAATTTTGCACATTCGTACAATTAAACTCAACAATCGTAATAATTAGTTTTCTCTATTACGTTTGTACTAGAAAAGGTAACAAATGGCCATGATGTTTAAGCAACATCTAAAGAATAATTACCAGTATCAATGGTGCAATAAGGTAAGCAACATTTAAAGAAAATATTAAAATAGCAAATTGTCATTATTATCCCCTCAGAATTAATTCAGCGCGCAAAGAGTTAAAATCTGCACTCTAAAAACAATCTAGTTAAATGATTGACTATATTTTCCAGTCAAGTGAAATTAACTTGAAAATCAGTTACTTTCCAGTTACATTGGTCCGTTTTACTATATAATCTGTCATTGATGAATAACTAAGTGAAATAGTTACGTGAAACGGGTTTCCCTTGATGCGCTTAGGGAACAAGCGCGATCGCTTATTGGCCCATTCCGCTTTGCGTGTGAAGTGTCTTTAGTAAAAAAAATACAAATTGTACAAGTCTTCGCTGCGCTGCATTACGTACGTTTTGCATGCATAATATACCGTATACCTGCGCTTCATGGACCGGTACGCCGAGTCTGAGCTAGGGAACTAGCTAGCTGTACAACCTGACCGACATGGACGAATTTGTGACGCAAATTACTGAAATATCAGTGAAAGTTTGATAACTACATACATAGTCAAAAGGAGTGAAAATGACTAGAAATCTAGTAAGATTTTTTGACTGGTTATCTAGTCACATAAAAATAACTATGGAAAATCTAGTCAAAATGACTGATATCAGTTGCACCAGCTGACCCTTTAGCCTAGTCAGATTTGACTAGATATCAGTCATATTTGACTATACTTTTTTAAGAGTGTGGCCTCTAAAACTTGTAATATACACACTATGAATGAACAAACCTCAAATCTGATATCTTGATGGGTACTAATCACCTCGCTTCTATTTTCCTTTCCGTATATTTTGCGACTAGCTTTCCTGGCGACGGGTCACAATTGACAAAACCAAAAGAAAAAAAATGCACAATGACTTTGGTGAAGTAAGAGATTAAAAAAATCAGTTTATGTGTATTATTGATTATAAAGGAGGATGTGCTACAGTTGTTATTACCGGACATTGCAAACGAATCCGCATTAATGTACAAGTTTGTACAGTTTGTCATCAAAATATCACTATCTAATATTTCATACCACTTTTTGTTAGTAAACGTGCTCATAACGTAGAGAATGTTGCACATTATGTATTTCAATTTTAATATTATACATTATGTTGAATCTTTATTGTAATTCGTTTGAGGGATACTGTAAGCATCTGTTTTTTTTATCAGGGATAGTTTCAACAAAGACTTGTCTTAATCTAAAATTCAATATAAATTGGGATATTTTCTCAATGAGATTTTTTCATTCTCATTTTCTAAACGTTTGTGAAAGACGAATGTGATAAGAATTCATAGACAATTTGAAATAAAAATATCTGATTTTAACATGATACATATATGATAACACACCTACCCGGATTTACATTCATAAAGTTTGGATATTTGGGCAAATTATAGCCATACAGGCAATTTTATAATTCCAGATAAGATTGTATAGAAATTTGAAACATTGAAATCGTAATGATCTAACACTGGTGCCGTCATTATTTTGAAATAAATGATTTGATATTATTCTGAAGTTTTATTAATGCCCTTACTTCATGGACTAAGTACCGTCTCAGTCCATTATATATTTTAAAGGGCATTGTGTTAAAACACTTAAATCATCTACCAGATAACCTTCTTCATCTTGTCAACATTTTCAATTGTCACCTGGATCCCTGCCCCCAGGGAAATATATTAATAAATGAAACAGATCTGAAAAAAACTTATTTACTCATAATCTTAGGTGCCCCTTCTCTTGACGTTTTCAAACACAGCCAGATTTTATCACATTAAAGACATAATCTGTGTCGACTTTCAATACAAATATATCCTGGCTTCATAATTTATTTGTTCAGTTTAAATCAATCGTTCATATTAATAATACATTAATACATTAATAATGTACCTTGAAAGTGACTTAAATCTAGGTAAAGTTTTACTCGTAACGTGCCGATTCATCCATAGAAGCTCAAATCCCCTGGCATGTTAAGAGTTAATAAACGTATTTACCTCCGTTGACCACATATCGAGAGGACGGTTTGAAGAGAAATGATTTTGATGCTTGAATAGCGCTTTGCAGCATTTCGACATTTTGACATGATTGTATAATTGTCTTTGTAAAGCTCGAAGGGTGACTGGAAAAAGGGGATAACGAAATATCATTATTGGCGTTCACCCCTTTTTCCAGTCACCCGACTATATAATCTTCGATATTACACGCTTAATGAATATAATGTATTCTTATTAGATAGAAGTATCTGTAGAACTGTATAATGTGTATCCATGTTTATTAAATCCAAGTATTAATCAGTTTCAGTGTGTATTTTGTTTTGCAATTTGAAGATTTGTATTGTGAAATAGCTCTGTTAGGGATGTCCAATAACCGTCACATATTCATTCTACATAATTATTATGAAGGCCCACAAACGATATATGAAAGAAACCAAGACTGGTTGAGTTAACACGTTAGTATTGACGCTTTACGACGTTATTTTTCATTAAGAGACGAGGAGATTTTCACTTTGTTGAACATGAAGAGAATATAAGGGAATACAAACCCCAAAACTATGTTTACTTGCCCAAAAATTCTACACAGAATAGCTACTTTCTTCATTTATTATATTCAAGAAATGTACATGTATACCTGATGAGGCAGAGGCATATGGCAATATAACTCAAACGTTTATCTAAAGTTTTACTCAACAGTTTGTAATATCTATGGGCTTCAATAAAACTCTGTCGTCTCCGAGTGTGCAATGTACTACTGGGCCTTTGTTGAGGCCCGTCGTCCACAAGGGGCTAAAGAGGCAGCACAAAATGAACGATTCCCACAATGGGAACCAAACTGTCCAGTTTGCGTTATAAAATACTAAAATCATATTATATTATCATTAGCGTGAACAATATCTCATACAATATTTAATAATATTTCATTAGTATTCTATAAATGAATAAGTAAATAAATAAATAAATGAACAAGAATTAATAAATCGATCAATTGTTACGAGGCCTTTGACACCAAAATAAATTGCACAAAATGTCAAAATCGTAAACTTTAAATTAATTACTTTTTGTACCTTTTTTTTTATAAACACGCAAGTTTACCTTATAAATATGTTATACTTTCATATGAAAGAATCATAAACTTACACATAACTTATAGGGTATAGTCTTCTGGTCATAGTCCGACAAAGTACAATATGTAAACTATGATAGAGGGTGATGTTCGAGGCTGTGGTGAATTTGTGTACGAATCCTTACCTCAGAACTCACTACAGACTTGTCTTAAACGTGACCCGAAACAAAAGAAATGCAAAGCAAAATGAAGAAATGTCCCACGCTTAAATCTAAATAACATGACAAAGAGCATTCCACGCAAAAACCTGATATAATAATAAGGTGTTATAATCTACAGGCTGGTTCAATGAGTGTTAATCTCATATAACAAAGTACAGGTATCCCACGCAAGTTCATCAGAGACTCTCAATGTATGATAACATACACAGAGCAGATTAATTGACTCTTTATGTATTCCAAACCAACCAGTAACTTTTTTTGTAAATTTTGATTAGTCCAGGATCTTTCTGACTGAATTACATTTGCTTATACCATGGATCTAGGTCCATGGTTCAACAATCTAAGAGATGCCAATTTTTGTGGCTATTATAGCAAGTGCCTTTCATTGTGTAACTTTGCATTGAATTTTATTGTGACCCGTCACCATGATACCCTGATAAAGTCGCACAACCCAAAGATAATTAAGGTGCCAATATATAATAATTATGAAATAATATATAAAAGTGAAATGTCCTGAAAAATCAAAAGTCTTTTGACCTTCACACGTTACAGAAGTTTGAATATTTACATTTCCTCACCCAAAGTATTTTTCTTGTTATATTTATGTTTCATAAGATGTGTTGGTCTCCTATAGTACCAGTATTATTCTACCCCAAAGGACTGACGAATCATTGGGGTTTGGGGAGATGCTAGGAGCAGTCGCACCCAATGAAAGTATGAAGGGGGGGGGGCAAACATATAGTTTTGTCCATCAATAATTTTGGCATAATAAAAATTTCATAAACGTAATGTAAGAATTATGTTTGAAAACAGTCTAATTCACACAAAACCATAAAACCAATTGTAGTGCAATTTTATTTGTGTGAAGGGCATCGAAACTTTGTACATATTTCTTAATTTTGCCCCTCCCCCCAGCTGATCACTAGTGAGTAGGAATGTGGTCATTCTGGGATATAAACGAGTACTCTTTGACCTCTGGTATTTTCTATGAATGGTGACGAGCTAAAAAGAAAATTTTATATTATGATCAATCACTGTTCTGAAAATAGTAAAAAAAAAGGGGAAAATAGGAAGTAAGAAATAGACAAATAAATATATTGAATATCCAAGAAGGATGAAATGGCTTTAGGTGGACCGAATCGTTATCTCCTTCCCCTTGTGTGTGCCTGAAAGAAAGAAAGAAGTGATTTGGGACAAACAAATCAGATAACATTTTTATCGATTGTTTGATTGCTTTTGCTGTTTTATTTTTTTTCTTTGTTCTTTTGTTTGTCAGGTTATTTTTTGAACGCTTTCCTCATCTCCCCGGCCTCCCCTCTCTGCGTTATTAAGATAACTATTACTTAATTACTTTGCCATGTTATATTCATGCAAAGTAATTCTAATAACACGAAATGATTTGTTGTGTAATTAACATTAGTAAGACACACACACACACACACACACACACACACACACACACACACACACACACACACACACACACACACACACACACACACACACACACACACACACACACACACACGCTCACATACAAGCAAGAATACTGAAAGTACATACGTACTGTACTTACTTTCGAATTCAAGCTTTTGACGACTCATTCTCAGTTCGATAAACTGCATTGACAAATATATTCCATCAAATATCATTGTGTGATCAATTCATGTAACTGAATTCTAAAGGTCGAACAAAATTCAAAGACATTCTATTGAAACTAAAACGTGATATAAAAACCTTGCCGTAACACAAAGGAGTAGGCGAAAAGGAAGGCACTCTAAAGTAAATGAAACATATGCGTGAAGTCGAATCGTGGAAAGCCAATTGCACTCCTTATCGATCTTGGCATTGAAGAGGGCGCGGTTACAGCCATAGAAAAAAAAATCTAAAAAAAAGTCAGAGTATATTAAGTTGCGCAGTGTCGGGTGTATCATTCCTTGGACTTGCCACATACTTCCCAGGACATCGTTAAAGTTAGTTTGTGGTTTCGATTCTGGAGTAAACTCAGTTTAGTCTCCAGAGTGTGTTGTGAATGCGGCATATCCACCTCCATGCAAACATTTTAGTGAAGGTAAGTTTTTCATATCTGGATAATACTATTTAATTGTTTCTAGTATCAGACGATCTGATGGAATTTCCTGGTGATTACGTGAACTGGCAGCTCAGATGCATATATCATAGTTTGATTTTTTTTTTTAATTCAAGCTCCACAATATTAAAGGCGGGGAGTCTCAGTTGCAAACATCAATGAATACTAAATACACAACAACAACAACAACAACAGGCTATTCATGAAGGACATGTTTGTGGAATCTGAAGATCAGTAATTAAGTAGAATTTGACAAATACAGCTAAAAGTAACTGCCATCGTGGAGGTCTCAGTTTTTCTTCATGCTTTATCTTCATGCTTCATGCTACGACTCATCTAAAACCCACTGAACATTTGTCTTATTTTAATAACCATGTATTGGCCTGTGAATAATAATCTGCATGGACTTGTGCATGAAATGTGTTATGTTCGTGAATACATATGATACACATGTGTGAACTGGAAATGAATTTTTCATATCATGCACATAATGAAAACACATGTACTGTAAGGGTCTGAAAAATACTAGTAGGCCAGTTGAGGTTTTTGTCTCTACGCGACAAAAACTCAGATCACAGTCTAACGGTCACCAATACTCCACTTAAACTGAGTTTTCAGCTCCTATACTTTGACAAAGGTTCTTTAATGGTATTTTCTTCTATATACCAATGTATTTACTCAATGTGAATTTTCAGGCATGCAAACAAACGCTTTACCTTTTATTAGTGTCTTTAATCTTTAATATTGGGACGGGAATTCTCGAAGTGAAGATATCGTGGGCGCATTTTTACAAGAAACTGCCAAATATTTGGTACTTACTTTGTGTTGGTAAAATAGCTTGGAAGTCGAAGTCTCAAAACATTGGACCTATGCAAAAAAAACCTAAGTGACTCAATTCGATCAAATGCTGAACTTATTTCTCAAAATTTTCTGATAAGTATTTAGTCACATCTCCACCAAACTCGGTTCATTATTTCATCTTGTCTCTCCGATGAAAAATAAAATTAGTTCTATAATGAAAGATTTCGTCTGCTTCTTCATCATTCATGGAGTTCAAAACTACAACATTAAAAAGGTAACAAGGTCTTAGTTATAATTTTACTTTGTAATAAGTGAGAAAGGATACAGGCTCTTCTTTACTCTCACAAATTTAAGTTGAATTGCAGTTGTATTGGTGTTGGGTGAACAGTCTTTGTCGCTGAGCATGTAGTTGGTAACGTAGTATAACTGAACGCATCGGATTAGTCGTGGGCTTTTCTTGGTCATATTGTTTGTTTTGATGTCTTTTTCCCCCATTGTAGAATAAAACTGTGTGTAAACACTCGAATTTCTATCACAACCAATGTATATGACGCATTATACTAAAAAATCTTAGGGACAAATCATTCGATTTGATCTGCGAATGCTTCGGAATTTTAGGATACATTGGAAATAAACAGGCAAACAATGTGGAACTTCAATGAAAAAATGTCAAACTGTCGTATCTGAACTACATAGTGCTTAAATGACAAATAAACATCCTAACATACAAACGTTAGTTAGTGCTCGGGCTGAGAATAAATTCGTCAGACCTGTAACATAGTAATCTATGGGAAAAGATAGACAAGGTCAGGAGGGGTCACACAAGACACTGAAGATTTTCACTTTGTTAAATCAATAAATGATGACATGGAAATACAATTTTTTTTGTAAGCTTGTATGTTGTGAGAAACCGTAGTTGAGGAAAACATGTGCCTGTGATTTTTTGTTTGTTTGTATTTCTTTCTCTACCAGCCATTTACCGACATTTCCATTCTCCACGCAGAGACCATGTATATTGTTCACGAGGAGAATCTTTTCAATGTTTAACACTTAAAGATATAGTTTAACATTGTGGAGCAAAAAAAAAATCAAACTCTTATATCTGAGCGGAATAGTAGTGTTTAAATTGAAAAATAAACACGTTAAAACACAAAAGTTTTGAAAGTTATACTGCCAATGACAAGATATGCAAGACTGAAGAATTTCGACTGCGGTGGAGTATAAAATAGCCTAGATCTACACTGAGTTTATGGGGGATATTTCATGGTGAATCTGCTTAACCTGAGTACTCTTAGATTTTCACTTTCGAAAGGTCTAAATAATCATTTTTAAAATACAATTTTTCAGGGCTTCATTTTGTGACCTTATTGAAGACACTTAGATCATGGAGGATTACGTGGCTCCAGGTTTGGTGATAGTTCTTGCCACTTTTCCTGACGAATTTGGCAATATTTCCAGATAACAATACGTTAACTATTTTCCCCCAATTCATTTTATATTGTCAGTTACTACACCAAAAGAAATTCCAAAACTTCTTCAATACGTCTATATATTGTGTTTTCAATGGTCTTACACCAAAAGTATTTATACACTTTGACAAAACTCTTTCAAACATTATTGGTATATAGTAACTTTCGTTTCAGTTTCTTTTCAGGTTTATGCTACAATATTATGACAGGAACTACAGGTCATATCATCTATTGACTTCTCGTGTACCTGCCGTTTATGATGTGGGCTGCTGATGTAGCATTTCAAAACGTAATTCAGATAACTACAACGCTTCTCCAACATTGGCAGAACATATTGTTGACAATACCACTCAACTGGGCACAAGCTTTCAACTTCGCTTTCGCGCATCAACCAGGGATAGCGAGTCGAATCTCGGTCCATCGTTGGACAATGACCAATACCTTCAGGGCCATGTGTTTACCCGTGATCCCGAATTCTCATCAGACCACTCAACTGCATCGATGGGTGATGTAGAAACGAATGAGTTTACCAATAAGTCATCTAGTCCTGAATGGGCGTGGCACCCTATTGTGTGGTCCTGGTGGAAGATTGTCCAACTGCTTGTGAGCATTCTGGGCATCTTGGGAAACGGCCTGGTTATGTTGGTCTTATTTCAGAGATACGGAGATCGTCGCTCTACTGATACTCTTATCGGCGCCCTGGCTATCACAGATTTCTTGACCTCCGTATTTATGATCCCTGTCCCAAGTATCAAGAGTCTCCCGTACTCACTGCTTAGTGAAATCTACTGCAAAGTTATCTATGTAGAGACACCCTTGTGGT
This sequence comes from Eucidaris tribuloides, assembly GCA_001188425.1. Taxonomy (NCBI): domain Eukaryota; kingdom Metazoa; phylum Echinodermata; class Echinoidea; order Cidaroida; family Cidaridae; genus Eucidaris; species Eucidaris tribuloides. The sequence goes on from JZLH01S0619762.1 coordinate 20,431, forward strand.
CCTTTATCACAGGATCAACGTTCATTCTAACAACCATCGCTGTGGAACGATACGTAGCCATCGTGTATCCCTTCAGGTTCAAATATCTCTTCAGCCATTCACGCACCCTTCTGTACATTGGTATAATTTGGTTGATCGTCATCATTATGCACGTACGTTCATTCCTTGTTGCCTCCGCGGACAAATTTACCAACACCTGCAGGGTTCATTACGATTCTCCTGAGAGGAAATTAGGTTTTGGTCTGATGTACGTGGTCCTGAAATTTCTTATTCCTGTGACCATCATGATCGTAACGCAGATCTTAACGGCGCATGCGCTTAAACAAGACTCCCTACGTTTCCAAAGTTTGAAGGAAAATAATGCGTCCACGCCCTCCGCCCGTCTTCTCATAGCCAAGAAACGCGTTATCAATATGTTGCTGCTAGTTGTAGTGGCGTTCATACTATGTTGGGGTCCAAACCAGATCGCCATATCGTTGTTAAATTTGGGTTTGTTTGATGAATCGTTCTTTTATAGTGCTGCTCTTCGTGTGACAATTGTGGTAGCCTTCTTCAATTCTTGTGCAAATCCTATAATTTATACAGTTCGTTACCCACAGTTTCGTAAAGCCATCAAAGACATGTTCACTTGTTCCAAGTCTGATAAAAGATCTTTATTTGGACAGCAACAGGCCACTGACGTTGATTTACGATCTGGCCAGAGTGGCCAAACTGATACAACAAATGTTATTTAAATAATCAATATACGATACGTGTCATAGAACAGAGGAATATACTTGTAGATCGTGTGAAAACAGTAATGTGACAATTAGACGTAGCGGGAAAAGCTAGAGGAAATGTATTTATTAAAGAGTGGTCTTTGGAATAAAGACTATAATAAGCAACTTAAATACTGCAAATGTAATTATCATTGTGTACAAAATAAATCTCATTGACAAGGTATAAACCTTTTCTGTGTTTTATTGTACCTTTAAAGCTAGTAAGGCGCTACAATTAGTATTTGCTTAAACGAAATGACATTTATTTGTTTAGCATGCTGACATGCTGTCCCAAACAAGCAGATTGAAAGCTTGGTCAAAATATGGTAGTATTTAATTTCGGAATATGTGTATCGAATCAATTGATTCTTATTTCTTAATTCGTTTACGGCTCATTAATATTAATAGCATCATGATCTAAGCACTGTTGTACTTTACCATAAATATGTTTTAGACGTCATTTTGCCTAAGTGTCCACATCGTCCAGCAGATTACGCCCTTCATCTTCTCTACGTCTACAATTGTAAACGGGATCCTTGACCAAAAGACGCCCTGGTGTTCAATCTCTAGACATACCTGAAGCCTGTTTCATAAAGCTGTTCGTAAAGTTGCGCATGACTTTACGAACGTCTGGATTATGAAGTGCCAAGTAAAATGCCAAAAGTTTTTTATATTATTTTTTTTAAAAAAAGTATGACTAATGTCAATCAAATTTTGCCCAGAAATAAAGTTTGCATTGAAATGCTTGTTAAAATGGTTGCTTAGAGTACGAATGTAAAGCTATATTTGCCTATTTGAACATAATTAGATGTGATTTCAATAGTTTCAGGATCACATTTTCGCTTGCCATATTTCAAGTCATTCGTAAAGTCATGCGTAACTTACACGAACAGCTTTATGAAACAGCCCCCTGCTGACTCATACCCAAGATGCCACTTCACTTGATCGTTTTAAAGACAGCCAGATGTTTTTACATCAAACAAATAATCTTTGTTCAAAACAAATTTCTCGTAGCATAATACGTATCTCATTTGTGCATTATAAATCAAAAATTGTTATCAATGAGACCTTAAAGGTAAATGGCGTGATTGGGGATAGTCCTCAAATTGGGCTGAAACTACTCTACAATCAAGTAAATTATGCAAGGTTCTCCTGTGAAAAACCTATAGTCAAACGTTGACTCATTCTAAAATAAACAATGTCAATATCACGTGTAGCAGGGAAACCTGCTATGTGGCTCTCTATGGGGCTTATTTTTATTATTAATTTTATTATTATTTTATGTTTATGCTTGATTCTCCTTAACATTTGAGTTGCTATCGCGAACCTGTTCGCCAGGATTGACTTCACTCAGGTACTATCGCGAACCTGTTCGCGAGAAGACAATCGGATCCATATCTTTTAATTCGAATGACAAATTCACTTGAAGTTCCTACCAATGACATTTGTCGTAAAATTGAATACACAATGAACCAAATAAATGAGTTAAAAGTATTGTCTTGATAGCATTTGAAAATCGTACAATTTGGAAAGGTTATACACATTAGTCCGAAACAATCCAGTCCCTGGTTAACACACCTGGATTTTTAGCCCAGCACCCAAAGTGTTAAGTAAGCAAATTACAGACAATCCTCCCAGGTGGGAGATCCACTCCTGCTAGTGTATAGTTGGTATATATTTCAACTCATTTGGTTCTTGAGGCATTTTCAAGTGTTCCCAATCATGTCACTAATACCCTGTATCTGGGCATATAACGTGTGATCAGTTATTTGCTCTCATTGACCTCAAAGTGGACAGTTTTGGAAAAAAAAATGCCCCGGATCGTTGTCTAGAACTGTGCAGTAGCAGTTGATCATGGACATTTTGACATTTCGACAGGATTTTATTTATCTTTGTACAGCAATTCATCGGCACTAAGTAGTAGTAGAGTGTTGTTACAAATTGTTGTAATGCATACCTATGATTAATAAATAAATAGATATCACAAGAATAAGTTTAATTTCTTAATGATTTGTATGGTGATGTATTGCTGTTATGGTTGCTGAAAACTTTACAAATTTATTGTACATTTGAATGTATCTAACTCGGGATGGAGGGTAATGTTCCAGTTCGTGGTAAATCTTGGTAAGTTTTTCAGTATTTTCCGGCTCTGCTAACAACTCATTGCAGACTTGTCTCAAACTGCACCCCCAAATAAAAGAAAAACAATTTAATTATAGGCGTAAATTGAAATCACAGGTAAGCAGTAAACGCAGAACTTAATGTAATGATAGGGTGTTATAATTCACAGGTCCAATGAATGTTATTAACTTCCTATCGCAAGTACAGGTACAAGAGACTTTCAATTTCGGAGCATGTAAGCAGAACAGATTTTTCCTTGACTGTGACTGAACGTGTTCCAAAACCAGCGCTACTTTTTAAGTTTCGATTTTCCAGAAAGATCCATCTTAACCTCCTGGATATACAATTATCAGTCCAGACTCATTCCGACTAAACTAAACCACCTACCTTTCTGGAAAGTTCTGAATTAATCTACACTATTCTATTGATAACAACATGTCTATATTGTCTGGTTACATTAACTTCAATACTGCACAAGACGGCTAAACCAGTGGGTATATTGTTATGTAAAACACCACAGTAGTCTTACTAGTACCTTTCAATATGTAACTTTTCACTGACTTTATATATATTTCATGTATAACACAATCAATTAAACGTATTTTAAATACTGTTTTATCGATTTTGATTACAATGGGCCGGTTAGGGCTTGCCCGACCCCTATCCCCGTTTGAAAGCACTCTGGGTACCAAAACAAAAGCAGATCATAATATTATTGATTGTATTTACGTGCCGTGATGTTCAGTTGAGGGTGTACTATTTACTTTGTTGATAAAAAAATATATGTTTCTGTCATGAATATAAATAAATAACAAAAAGTAAAAACGTAGTCTTTGGGACCTCCACGATGTGAGTGTGTGTGTGTGTGTGAGTGTGTGTCTGTGTCTGTGAATATGTCTGTGTGTATGTGTATGTGTGAGTGTCTGTCAAATTGACTGTGTGCCTATTTTGAGTAATTTCCATTTCTCACAACATTTATACAGAGCTCTCGATCAGCATTATAATATACATGTATGTACCAATATATTCCAAAACACTAAAGGCCAAACTTTACGTGATAAAAATTTTGCATTCACAATAATTCATTAAGTGTCAGTCCTCGAGGAATTTTGCACAACATGAATTCCTCGATTTTGTAAAGTGATGCTTTTAGGTATAATTCTATAGTTGCCGGTGTGTATGAAAGATATCTTATAAAATTGTAAAAACTTTCAAAGGACACTACACGGCACTTAAGGAGAGATGTTTAACTACATCTGTTTCGGCAATGCATTTATATACAAATGCTGATTTAGTAAAATGACTGCTTTTATGACGCTGATTGGTAAAAGTCTAATCGTATTCATTCGTCAGTAAAGATGTGGGAAGAGGCGGAGTTACAACGGATATGAATACCCCCCCCCCAAGAAAAAAGAGAGCTATAAAACATCAGGCGGGGTTTGTCGCAAGGACTGCAGATTATCAGCGGCAGCAGTAAACAGACCTCATAATTTGCGCACTTGATTATCACAAAAATCGTTTATCTCTCTCGCAATCCACATTCATTATGGTAAGTACTCTGATCATGCTCACAAAACATTAATTGAAGATTTTGATTATCTTGCTTTATATAAAATATATTTTGTGATTATTCCACACACACTTACAAGGCAGTGGTATGATTGGGAGAAACAAAAAGTGCCTCTTGAACCAAACTGGTTGAAAGATATATCAATGAATACACCAGCTGGATTGTATATCCTGGCTGGAAAGATTTATCTGGAATTTTTGTTTACTTAAGCCAAATCAAGCGTGAACATCGTGCCCCGATAAAAATATCTCCCATAGAACCCAACACAACAGATTTGTCTGTCACAAGGCATACAGATGGAATTTATTTTAGAACGAGTGAACTTTTGACTACCAAATTTTTACAGTGGTATCCTTGCACAGTTTACCTGATTGTAGAATAATTTCACCCCAAGTTAATGACTATGTTAATGACTTCCCCCGAACATGTCATTTACGTTTAAATCAGCATCGCTGTATTTTTTTCTGAAATTTAGAAAATGGGGTGAATAGAAAAGTAATGGAAATAAGTTGATTGTGCTCTTGAATTCCGAAAGTGTATAATATGTTTACACTGTTAAATGAGATGCGACAATAGTGGTACCATAAAACAAATTTATTCATATAATTATCACGCATGTAGTATGTGATCCAATGTTTGATAGTTTATATTCTCAAAGAGGTTTTTAATTCAGCCAAATTGTAGCCATGCAAAACATATGACCTGTGTATAGCAAAATTCATAAAATTCATCTACTTTATTCTTGCACATGTTTTCTTCAATTTTTGACGCACTCAGTTTTAGTTGAATGACTAAAGCTAGTTATTATCGATAGTGAGACATCTGATTTAGACACCATGTCTAATTTAATTAGAATTAAAAACACGGACTACGCAAATAATTCGATTTCATAGAGTATAAGTCTCCAAGACAAGCAGAAAGCAATATAAAATGTAACGCTGCTCTTAAATTGACCTGCAAAGCTGTGAATGTTCACCAGGTACAAGGCCCATTTTCAAACATTCAAAAGCATCAGTTTAAACTTGTATCACTGTTTACGAGGTGTTAATCTAAATTAATTGTTTTAGTTTTTAGCAAGCTTGACCAAACGAATCGGTTATGGTGTCGAATCGGGATTAAACTTGGCGTTCGTTATCGTGTATTAATGTATTATGTGTATTATTCACCTGAAACTTTTGTTATGTTCTCAAGTTTGAAAAAAAAAATCTTTTGGGGGCTTAGGTAGTTCACAGCCAAATATTTGAAATATTTTCAGGCAGATTCTTTACTATAAATAAATAAATGTTGTGGATATTTTTCTTAAATTAACAAATTTGTTTAGGAAAACATAATGGTAATAGGGAAAGGAACTGCGAATGATGTCCTGAAGATGGACTAAATCTGATTTTATAGAATAAAATAACACTGGCCGAAAAAAAAATTAGTGTAGATATCAAAATGAAACACGGTCTACCATTTTTTTTAACCCTGTTGCTTACGGGAACCGGATGGGCCCAGTACAAAGTCTATGGGGATTTAAAGAATCTCGTAGTCAACGGGTTAATAATACAACATCGTTACAACAATATCACTTAAAAGAACCTGTGTATGCGGTCATGATCGCTTCCCATTGGATTCATTTCATAATGCTTAACATGATATATTCATTTTTTTTTAAACTTGTTTTTGAATCCATGGCAGAAGAACCTCAAGGCGTTTCATTCACTTTTCATGATACCAACCATAAGATGTCTACCTTTCGGAATAACAGCCATCCTTATGTTGGGGTTAAACCCGAGTAATGTGACACCACTGCTAACACCATCTGGTAACGACAACCAATCGTTCTCAACTGGAGCACCAGAGTTTAACTCTTCTGATGAAAGTGCGTTCTTGCCTACTTCTGAGCCAATAACAGCAAACAACCTTTCCATTTTCGGTAAATTTAATGAGAGTTACACCGACATGGTACTTGCGAGAGCATTTGGCATTGCTACTCGAGCCGCCAACACTAGCATATCGACCGACTCCCCCATCCAGTACAAGGCTGTGACTTGGGTGTGGCATTCCATCACTTGGTCATGGTGGAATATACTCCAACTTCTCTCAGCCGTTCTCGGAATCATCGGTAACTTCCTTGTTATCCTGGTTTTGTTCCAGCGTACAGGCGTGCGACGTTCTACCGATATGCTCATCGGGGCATTGGCAATCGCAGATTTTGCTACCTCCATTTTTCTTATCCCTCTCCCCAAGATAAGGGTGTTACCTGCTTCTTGGGTGGGACAGCTGTACTGCAAGGTGATTGACACATCGGTATTCATGTGGACCTCGGTTACCGGTTCTGTTTTCACGCTGGCCGCCATTTCCGTCGAGCGATATGTCGCTGTAGCTTATCCTCTCCAATTCAAACTACTTTTCAGCAAGCGGCGAACGATGGCATACCTTGCCATCATTTGGTCGATTGTCGCCGCCATACACACGCTTCCGTTCTTCGTATCGTTTGTTGACTCCGCAAAAAGTACATGCACCGTAGAATTCCCCTCCGCTGAACTACAAGGGTGGATCGGGGTGGCGCTCTTTTTCTTGAAGTTCGTCTTCCCGGCAACGGTCATGCTCGCGACGCAGGCCAAGACCGCTCTGATTCTTCACCGAGAATCTTCGCGCTTTCGTGATGGCACTAAAGGTGATATTCGCTCGAATCCTTCATATCGCCTCCTCCTGGCAAAGAAACGTGTTATCAGGATGCTGTTAATCGTCATCCTCATCTTCATCTTATGCTGGGGTCCAGATCAGATCGCCTACCTTGCTTTAAACCTCGGGTTTTTGGATTTCTCCTACCTGTACAGTCCAATGGACCGGTTATTGGTGGTCCTGGCCTTCTATAACTCATGTGCAAATCCTATTATTTACACCATTCGGTACCCCGAATTTCGCTCCGCTCTGAGGAGAATCTTAACCCGTTCGGAAACTTCTAAAGTGCCCCTATTCGGACCCAAAACCGACGTTTAAAGTCATGCCTAAATTATTGAGGAATATTAGTATATGAAGAGCATATTTCCAAAAGGGTGTAGATCAATTTTTCATCAAATGTGACCTTGGTTTTTTTTTGTAACCAAAATCCATAACATTTTAGTAGCTTTATGAGATAACACAACTGAGGAGTTGAAACTCCAAAAGTGCTAAAACGGACAAGAAAATTGAATTAATTTCCAAAAGGGGGTACATCCATTTCAGTCCATTTCCAAATGGGGGGGGGGGAAATCCAAAACATAAAAATTTAAAATAATGTATAAAAAATAAAAAGTACTGATATATAAAGTGTGGTTTTGCATTCACATTTTGGGTTTTTTTGTTGGTTAAGTTGGCTTCATTAAGAAACACTGCAATATGAGTATATCATTAAAACTCATTTTTCTCAGAAATGTAATGGATCTACCCCCTTTTGGAAATAAACCACAGTTTGTTTCCAACAGAGGGTAAATCCATTTTTTATCAAATTTGATTTGTGGCCAACTCCATACAATTATACTAGCGCTTTGAGGTGACACAAATGAGAAGCTGAAATTCCAACAAAAAGTGGTAAAAATGGCAAATAAAACTGACTTTTAATTTGAAAAGGGAGTACATCATTTTAGTTTATTTACAAAAGGGGGTAGGTCCAACAAAATGTAAATTTAAAAAGAAAAATTCTTCAGAAATGAAAACTTAAAGATTTGATCTCCGTGGGAGTCTTTGTTAGTTGAAGTTGGTTTTATAGAGAAACATTGTCAATTCTTGGATGCAGAGACAACTAAGAAGCTTGTACAGGCGCTCTAGTGACATGTCATCTAGACTATTGTAATAGTTTACTCTTTAACATGCCAGATTCCCAACTGAACAGACTGCAAGTAATTCAAAACTCCACAGCGCGATTAATCACCCGCACTAAGAAACAATCCCATATCACACCAGTATTGAAGCAACTACATTGGCTCCCAATCCAGTCACGTTTAATGTTCAAAATACTGCTCATAACCTTTCAATGTTTGCATGCAATGGCGCCAAAATATCTCAGTGAATGTCTAATTAGGTATGTACCATCTCGCAATCTAAGATCTACTGAAAAGGATCTTTTGCATTGTCCGAGTATTCAGACTAAGTTTTATGGGGAGCGATCTTTCGCTTATGCTGCCCCTTCACTCTGGAATATCAACCCATCATATTTGAAGAATTCTTCTACAACACAAAAGTTTAAATCCTCCTCAAAAACATATCCATTCAAAAAGTACTTTAACTGAGTTATCATTAACAGTTGCCAGTATCTTTCTTAACATTTTCTTTTCTTTCAAAAAGCGCATAGAGACGCATTTGGGCCAGTAATATGCGCTATACAGGGTGGCCCAGAAAGAATGCTACGAGTACGATCGCTAATTTCTTCAACCATTATCGGCAAAATGTCATTAATTTTATTTCGTTGGTTAGAACATTTTTTTCAATAAAATGATACAAGATCATTGGATTTTCAGTAAGGCCGTTTTGATTCTAGGGCATTTTTCGTGAGGCCAACATTCTCGCAAATTTGTCGCAAATTTGCCAATTTTTCAACAGCGGCGGTCATCGGAACGCCGAGATATTCTGGCGTCCCAGCTTGCCATACCGGACAAATCGCAATGACAATGGAGACATAGCTCGCATCGAGGGCATTCCTGCTCTTGTGTCATTGCGGTTTGTCCGGTATGGTAAGCTGAGATGCCAGAATATCACAGCGTTTCGATGACCGCCGCTGTTGAGAAATTGGCTAATTTGGGAAATTGCATTGCCTCCGAAATATGGTCCTAGAATCATAACGCCTTACTCAAAATCAATGATCTTGGTATCATTTTATTGGAAAAAGAATGTTCTAACCAACGAAATAAAAATTAATGACATTTTGCCGATAATGTTGAAGAAATTAGTGATCATACTCGTAGCATTCTCTCTGGGCCACCCTGCATAAGCATTGTGGTATTATTATTATTGCATTGTTTGTAAATTGAATGAAAAATAATTTTTATCAGAATGGTCCAGAATGATATTTTGGAAATAAACTCTTTATATGTGTCTCAAAATATTACTTCCATTTCTCAAAGAACATAGAAGTTGTTTTATATATATTATGAGCATTGTGGTGTTGTACAGTTTTTCCATAGGTAGCATGAATATGTATGGATTACATTAATATAAATATTGAGATATAATCCATTCAGGCGATATTGAAGTTGAATTCATGTCACTGTAAACAAAAACCGGTTTATTGTTACTTTCTATTTAAACGTGTATGTATATTCTCACTCATCCAGGTAGTAGATAATGAAGTTGGAACTTAAAACTTGTCTACTGGACTTACTTATTTGTTGAAAAACGATGTTTCACGTCCTATCCGGGACGCTTCATCAGGCCGACTGATCTTCGGCGGCAATTGGTTGATGACCCGTGACGGGGTCGAAGAATTTCGGAAAACGTCGAGGAATCTTCCGAACTGCCGAGTTGTAGACCCTTAAGGACCAACGAAATAATGTGATTTATGCCGTCCAATGTAAGAACGACGAGTGTGAAGAGCTCTACATAGGAG
>JZLH01S0619762.1:40780-52823 GCA_001188425.1 Eucidaris tribuloides
TGTGATCTGCTCAACGCATGGCATAAAACGCTTTCATAAATTCGCAGTGCGGATTAATTCGCTAATATGTTTCCATTTGCTTCCCCGCACCAAATCCAAACACATACAACATACACGCATGCCACACATGACACTTACACAGATAAGACAGAACAGTGACAGACACACACAGCACACACACAACACACCACACACACAGCACATACACATCACACACACCGACAAAGCTCCACGCACTAATAAATGACTTGCCATAGTTCTAGATTTGGTTCAAAGTGGACGTCATGGTTTAGCAACAATTATCCACTTTTCTTCATACGAATGAAAAGACAGAGAGCATGCCGATCCGTCTTGTTCACGTCTCTCCATAGGAGAGCCGAAGGCGATATTTTAAAGTGTTTCAGATAATATTTGGTAACACTGCTAACAATTAGTAATCATGCGCTCAATGCATATCACCGGCATGATCGTTGCTGATTTGGTGTATAATCAGTTTACACCAAGTAGACTCAAACGTCGGCTGTATATTGTCTTTGCTAAAAGGGGTAAACTTCCACCGGTTATCAAAATTTCGTTTGACTGAAAAACTCACAAGAATTATTTCAGTGGGGTAAAACTTTACTATTTTGACATTTGTCATTAAGGACACCTACCCCCTGGAAAACTACCACCTTGATGGATAACCTACGCCCGGACACTACCCCCAGGGCACCATCCTTTTGGACAAATACCTCTGACAACTACCGATAAACTACCTGCATAGACTAGCCCCGCCAGGAGACTACATAGGGACCAACGCTACACTGGATCAGATACCACTAGGGACACATCATCCCGAAATAATTAACTCCTTCGAGGTAGTCGGTCCATTGGAGTAGTTGCACGTATACAGAGTGTTTGTCTAGCGTTAGTTATGATAGGGCTAATTATCAGGGTTATTGTCCGTTAGGGTGGTGACCTAAGGGTAGTGTTTAAGTGGTAGTTGTCTAGAGGGTGTTGTCTCGGATATCTCTCCATGAGCGTATAGTCCTAGGGCGGTTATGTTCTGGAGTAGTCGTCCTGAGTGTAGTTTTCCTAGATGGTCTTATGGCCTAGGGGTTAGGACGGTAGATGGCAGTGAGTAGTTTCCTAATCAGGTGTTTGTTGTGGGATAGTTGTCCTATAGGCTAGTATTATTGGTGTGGTTGGTCTTAAGGGATATTTGCCTAGGAAAAGTTGTCCGGGTGTAAGTTGTCTAGGGGCAGTTTCCGTGCGTAGTGTCTTAAAGGTGTGGGTTACTTAGGAGGTAGTCTGTGTGAGGGTGTAAGTGGTAGTGTCCTAGAGGGTTAGTTGTTCGGGTATAGAATGCTACAGGTGTGGTTGCCCTAGGATCCTATAGGCGCTAGTTATCACGTGGAGATGGGTTGCCGTTAGGGGATAGTTGTTCTGGAGTAGCTTCCATGAGTAGCTTACTGGAGGGTGGAAGGCCTAGGGGGCAGATGACCTGAAGGATGATCATTCCTATGAGGTGCAATACTGTCCAGGAGTGAGTCGTCTAGGTGGCGGCGGTGGGGAGGCTGGCCTAGGTTACATTGTCCTTGGATGGGTAATTGTTGCTAGGGCGTAGTTATCTAGGGCTAGTTATCCGTGTTGTGGTTGCCCAGATGATAGGTTTCCGGGATACGAAGGGCATCCAATTAAACTACAATGGTGTATACAAACGTTTTTGTCCCACTCCCACGGCCAAATGCAGAAGTGTAATTTTACGAAAAATAAGAAGAACAAGGAGTACTACTACTGCCACATACTGCCTTGTACTATACGTTTATGATGCTGAAATACTACTTACTATTACTACTACTTACTATCATACTACTCATTACCACTGACCCACCACCCTCACACCATACCCAGATACTGAATACTTCTACTTACTCACCTATACTACTACTAATACTTATACTCATTTACAACTAAGATTAAACACGTATTTTCCAAAAGCATGGCAAAACCCACAGGAAAGTACGTAGGAAGTGGCGAAAGAAGTCAGAGGAAAAAGGAGGAGGTAGATGGAGAAAAAGAAGACTGCTGGATATGCGATAGTCTGGCTTCCAGCGCCAAGAACTATCTATTTTCCTTAAGAGAAATTAGCCTATTTTATCAGTTGACTGTCTTGACGTAGAGATAGCTTTATCTGAGGTTATTTTCTTTTGCGTCGCATATATATGGGTACTTCGTTACCCGTCACTGCTACTCGGAGGGTAGAAAAAGTCGCAATAGTCATGGAAACCAAGCTAAGATATGACGAGCAAAAAGAAAATACAGAAACGAAAGAACGAAGGAGAAGGAGAAGAAGATAGAAGAAGAAGAAGAAGAAGTAAGACAGAAGAAGAAGAAGAAGAGTGGTAGTTGAGAAGAAAGTGAGCAAGAACGGTCGAAACGAAGGATTATAGAAGAATAAGGTGAACAAGATGTGATTTTTTAAATCTACCATACATTTTAGAGCGGTTTGGCCTGTCGGTGTCGCGTATTCTTTATATACGTTTAAATAACGCTACATGTTAAGTTAGCACCACGAAGAAATATCCCTTTTACTTGTATTATTATTCAAGCTGACATGCGCAATGCGCCACGATACTGCGCTTACGAGCACGTAGATCACATACTCTGGCTGCAATTTATATTCTCTCTCAAACATTAATGTTGAACAACTAGTTACTATGAGAGGGGTCAGCAACGAAATGTTAAGTGCGAAAATTCATGCCAAATGGACACAGTGACGATGTTTCGACAAATATGCAGGGACGCCGGATGAGAACAGCCTGCGTCGGATCACACTTCAAATCAACCTACCGTCATGTGCCTGTCCGCTTTGCCTCAGCTCATTTAATCTGTTGCTACTGCGTGATTAGCGTCAAGAATTACTAGTCACACAACCGCTAGATAAAGTAATATATTCTGTCAACGGCTGTGAAGCTGTCCACGATTGGCAATAAACGTTTCACTAAATTCGCCAGTGCGGAAATCATTTCGCTAAATATGTTCCATTTGCTTCCACCGCAGCCAACCAAAACACATACACACATCATACACGCATGCACACAGACACAGACACAGACACAGGCAGACATGACAGACAGACAGACAGACCAGCACAACACACACACACACACACACACACACACACACACACACACACCCACACACACCACACATTACACACACACACCACAAACCTCCACGCACATAAAATGACTTGCTAAGTTCTAAGATTTTGCGTTTCAAGTGACTCAGTTTACAACAACTTTACCCACTTTCTTCAACGAATGAAAAAAGAAGAGAGCATGCGACCGTCTTGTTCACGGTCTCTCCATAGAAGAGCCGAGGCGTGCATTTTTAAAGTGCCGTTCAGATAATATGTGGTGAACATTGCTAAACAATAGTTAAATCATGGCTCAATGGCATACACCGCATGACGTTCTGATTGTGTTTATAATCAGTTTGACACCAAATGTAACCATCAAAACGTCGGTGCTAGTATAATTTGTCTTTGCTAAAAGGGAGTAAACTTACACGCGTCATCAAAATTTCGTTTTGACCTGAAAACCACAAAATTATTCAGTGGGTAACTTACTATTTTGACATTTTGTCATAGGACACCTACCCCTGCGAAATACCATCCTGATGGATAACTACGCCCCGCGACAACTTACCCCAGGGCAACCATCCTTTGCGACAAATAACCTCCTGGACAACTTACCCCCGAAAACTACCTGACCATAACTACCCCCGCACAACTACCCCTAGGACAACTACACTAGAACAGAACACTAGCGACAAGTATCCCGAAAAATTATTCGCGGTAGTTCGTCCTTTGAGTAGTTGCCGTACAGGAGTGGTTGCTCCTAGGTGCAGTTTTATGGGCGGTAATTATCCAGGTTTATCTGTCCTTAGGGGTCGTTGACCTAAGGCGAGGTAGTTGTTAAGGGTAGTTGCGTCTAAGGGTTAGTTGTCTCGGCGAGTATCTCTCCTAGCAGCGTATAGTCCTTAGGGGGTATCTGTCTGGGAGAGTAGTTCGTCCATGAGTAGCTTCTTCCTAGATGGGTTTATGGCCTTAGGGGTAGACGGGTAGATGTGCATGTGATAGTCTTGCTACAGGGTGCATTTGTTGTCGGAGGATAGTTGTCCTAGGGCTAGTGTATTTCGTGTTGTGGTTGTCTTTTAAGGGACTATATTGCCTTAGCGAGAAGTTTTCGGGATGTTAAGTTGGTCAGGGTAGTTCTTCACGTTGGGCGTAGTTGTCATTAAAGGCGTGTTACCATATGCGATGGTAGTTGTTGAGGGTAGGTAAGGGTAGTTGCATCCTAAGAGGTAGGTTTCGGGTATACACATCCTACAGCGGGTTGGTTGCTCGAAGGGATCTTTAGGGTAGTTATCGTGGGTTGGTTGCCGTAGGGCATAGTTGTCTGGAGTCAGCTGCTCATGAGTAGCTTTACTGGAGGGTGGGAAGCTAGGGGTAGATGACTAAGGATGATCAGTCGTAGATGGCAATTGTCCCAGGGTGAGTCGTCCTAGGTGGTGGCTGGCCTAGGGTAATTGTCTAAGGGGAGTTGTCCTAGAGGTAGTTATCCTAGGTAGTTATATCCGTGTTGTGGTTGCCCAGATGATAGGTTTCGGATACGAAGGGGCATGCCTAATAACCAATACAATGTTATACAAACGTTTTTTGTTCCCACCACCGGCCCATAAGAAGAAGTGCTATTCAACTTTCTAACGAAAATTAATCGACCCTTCTTTCGTTGTGCCCTACTTTTTAAATACAAATTTCATGGAAATCATCCTTTTGAGTGTTTCAGTTAGATATTGCAGTTGAGAAAAAGTTGTTACCAGTGGAATGACTGCCATACTACCCGAAGTATGCTTTTGACCTCTGTGACTTTTTGATTCTTGAGCGCTACTACAAACTTAATCAGCTCATGCACCATAATAGTGCTGATACTTAAGGTAAGCTTTGTAATGTCCCAAAATAACTATACTTGACATGCTTTGAGACATTGCCAATAAACGAAATGAATTAATTACAAAAATAAGAAGAACAATGAGACTACTACTGCACCAACTCCTCTGCTACTATACATTTATATGCGAAAATTACTACTTACTCTTACTACTACTACTACTACTTACTATACCACTTACGCCCCACCACTCCACCACACTACCAGTACCACTGCGCGTACTTTGCTACTACTCATACTACTACTTCATCTTTACAACTAATAGATTAACCACGTATTTCCAAAAGCATTGAGCAAACAACCTCACAGGAAGTGGAAGTAGAAGATGGCCGAAAGAAGTCGAAGAAAAAGGGAGTATATGGAAGAAATAGAAGCATCGGGATATGACGTAGTCTGGCTTCCAGGACGCAGAACTATATCCTTTTCTAGCAGAAATTAGGCCTACTAATCAGTTTGACCTGTCTTGAAGTAAGAATAGTTTTCTGACGTACATTTTTTGCGTCTGCCATCAATATATAGGTTACTTCGTACCGCACTTGCTACTGGAGGCGAAATAAAGTCGCATAGTCTTGAACCAAGACTAGTATGACGAGCATAAAAGACAAATCAGATAGAAAGAAGAAGAGGAAGGAGAAGAAGAAGGAGAAGAAACAAGAAGAAGAAGGAAGAAGAAGAAGAAGAAGAAGAGGAAGAAGACAGAGGTGGTAGTTGGAAGAAAGTGCAGCAAGAACAGGGAAACAAGGATTAGAAGACATAAGGTGAAATAGAATGTGATTTTTAAATCTACCTGTACATTCATAAGAAGGGTTTGGCGTCGATGTCGCGTATCCTTTATATGGCTTAAATTAACGCCTACTCGTTAGTAGCACACGAAGAAGGAAAATATCCCTTTACTTTTCATTATTTTCAAGTGAATGCGCATGCGCACGTACTGGCTTACGAGCACGTAGATCACATACTCGGCTGCAATTATATTCTCTCTCAAAATTATGTTGAAAACTAGTTACTATGAAGAGGTCAGCAACGAAATGTTAAGTGGAATCATGCCAAATGACACAGTGACGATTTTCGACAAATATGCAGGGACGCCGGATGAGAACAGCCTGCCGTCGGTCACACTTCAATCACCTACCCAGCATGTTGTCCGCTTTGCCTACAGTCATTAAATGTTGTACTGCCGTTGATAGCGCAAGATTACTAGTCACACAACCGTAGATAAAGAATATTTCTGTCAACGGCTGTGACTGCTCAACGATGGCATAAAACGTTTCATAAATTCGCCAGTGCGGAATATTTCGCTAATATGTTCCATTTGCTTCCACCGCACCAACCAAACACATACACACATACACGCATGCACACAGACACAGACACAGACACAGGCAGACAGACAGACAGACAGACAGACACACACACACACACACACACACACACACACACACACACACACACACACACACCCACACACACACACATACACACACACACCACAACCTCCACGCACAATAAAATGACTTGCATAGTTCTAAAATTTGGTTTCAAAGTGACTCATGTTTACACAACTTACCACTTTCTTCAAACGAATGAAAAAGAAGAGAGCATGCGACCGTCTTGTTCACGTCTCTCCATAGAGAGCCGAGGCGATAATTTTAAAGTGGTTCAGATAATATGTGGTAACATGCTAACAATAGTAAATCATGGCTCAATGCATACACCGGCATGACGTTCTGATTGGTGGTATAATCAGGTTTGACACCAAAGTAACATCAAACGTCGGCTGTATAATGTCTTTGCCAAAAGGGAGTAAACTTCACCGGTATCAAAATTTCGTTTTGACCTGAAAACTCACAAAATTATTTCAGTGGGGTAACTTACTATTTTGACATTTGTCATAGGACACCTACCCCCTGGAAAACAACCACCTGATGGATAACTACCCCCGCACAACTACCCCTAGGACAACTACACTAGGACAAGAACCACTAGGACAAGTATCCCAGAAAAATTATTCGGGTAGTCGTCCTTGAGTAGTTGCCGTACAGAGTGGTTGTCCTAGGTGCAGTTATATGGGGGTAATTATCCAGGGGTTATTGTCCTTAGGGGTGGTTGACCTAAGGGGTAGTTGTTAGGGGTAGTTGTCTAGAGGGTAGTTGTCTCGGGATATCTCTCCTAGAGCGTATAGTCCTAGTGGGTTATGTCTGGAGTAGTCGTCCATGAGTAGTTTTCCTAGATGGTTTATGGCCTAGGGGTAGACGGTAGATGTGCAGTGAGTAGTTGTCCTAACAGGTGTTTGTTGTGGGGAAGGTTGTCCTAGGGCTAGTTATTTGTGTGTGGTTGTCTTAAGGACTATTTGCCTTAGGAGAAGTTGTCCGGGGTGTAGTTGTCTAGGGGGTAGTTTTCCGTTGGGTAGTTATCTTAAAGGGTGGTTACCATAGGAGGTAGTTGTGTGATGGTAGTAAGGGTAGTTGTCCTAGAGGGTAGTTGTCCGGGTATAGACATCCTACAGAGTGGTTGCCCTAGGGATCCTATAGGGCTAGTTATCCGTGGGTTGGTTGCCGTAGGGGATAGTTGTCTGGGGGGAGCTGTTCATGAGTAGCTTTACTGGAGGGTGGAAGCCTAGGGGGTAGATGACTAAGGATGATCATCCTAGAGAGTAATTGTCCCAGGGTGAGTCGTCCTAGGTGGTGGCTGGCCTAGGGGGTAATTGTCCTGATGGGAAGTTGTCCTAGGGGTAGTTATCCCAGGGCTAGTTATCCGTGTTGTGGTTGCCCAGATGGTAGGTTTCCGGATACGAAGGGCATCCCAATAACAATACAATGTTATACAAACGTTTTTGTCCCCACCCACCGGCCAAAAGAAGAAGTGTATTCAACTTTCAACAAAATTAATCGACCCTTCTTTCGTTGTGCCTACTTTAATCAAATTTCATGGAAATCCATCTTTGAGTTTTCAGTTAGATATTGCAGTGAGAAAAATGTGTTACCCTCAGTGGAATGACTGCATACTACCCGAAGTAGCCTTTGACCTGTGACTTTTGGATTCTTGAGCCTACTAAAATCTACTAAACTACTAAAATCAGCTCATGCACCATAATAGTGCTGAATACTTAAGGTAAGCTTTGTAATGTCCCAAATAATCTATACTTGACATGCTTGAGACATTGCAATAAACGAAATGAATTAATTACAAAAATAAGAAGAACAATGAGTACTACTACTGCACCAACTGCCTCTGCTACTATACATTTATATGCTGAAAATACTACTACTACTACTACTACTACTACTACTACTACTACTACTACTACCACTACCACCACCACCTCCACCACCACCACCACCACCTCCACCACCACTACCAGTACCACTGCTACTTCTACTACTACTACTACTACTACTACTACTACTACTACTACTTCTACTCTTACAACTAAGATTAACACGTATTTTCCAAAAGCATTGGCAAACAACCTCACAGGGAAAGTAGAAGTAGAAGATGGCGAAAGAAGTCGAAGAAAAAGGAGGAGTAGATGGAAGAAATTAGAAGATCGGGATATGACGTAGTCTGACTTCCAGACGCAAGAACTTATCCTATTTCCTAGAGAAATTAGGCCTTCTATCAGTTGATTGTCTTGAAGTAAGAATAGTTTTCTGAGGTACATTTTTTTGCGTCGCATAATATATGGGTACTTCGTACCCGCACTGCTACTCGGAGGGAGAAAAAGTCGCATAGTCTGGAACCGAGACTAGATATGACGAAGCAAAAAGACAAATCAGAAGAAAAGAAGAAGGAGAAGGAGAAGAAGAAGGAGAAGAACAAGAAGAAGAAGAAGAAGAAGAAGAGGTGGTAGTTAAAGAAACTGAGCAAGAAGAAGAAGAAGAAGAAGAAGAAGAAGAAGAAGAAGAAGAGGTGGTAGTTAAAGAAACTGAGCAAGAACAGGGAGAAACAAGGATTAGAAGAATAAGGTGAAAAGAATGTGATTTTTTAAATCTACCTACATTTAAAAGGGGTTGGCGTCGATGTCGCGTATCTTTATATGGTTAAATAACGCCTACTGTAGTAGCACCACGAAGAGAAAATCCCTTTACTTTTCATTATTTTCAAGTGAATGCGCATGCGCACGTACTGGCTTACGAGCACGTAGATCACATACTCGGCTGCAATTATATTCTCTCTCAAAATTATGTTGAAAACTAGTTACTATGAAGAGGTCAGCAAAGAAATGTTAAGTGGAATCAAAGTAATTCTTTTAAATGAGATCTTCGTGACGATCTTCATCTTCATGACGTAGGTAATTAAAGTAGTATGACAAAGAAAAGATGACCTCGTCTACACTGATACCATCTGCATCTCGATACTGCTGATTGCTATAGACTCTTTTAAGACGTCTTCCGATTCATTTAGATACCGATCACCTTCTTTCAGAGACGCATAATCTCGTCCTCAAACCCTGCTAAACATATCCGCCGACAAACATTAATTAATAATCTTGCTTGTGACATACGGAATTTCTTGTTCAACGTAAACCATGATGAATAACACCTTTTTTTCCCCTTGCTCCCTTTTTTTCTGTGCTTTTGGCATTTTATTCAATAAAAACTAAAACAAAATGCATGTGGCCTTTTTAAAAACATCGTACTAAAACTTACGTATTGTCTCCTGTGGAGCGCCTTTGATTTAGCGGCTTCGATTTTTGACCTAAATCGTTCGACAGCGACCACTCGATTAGGTCGGTGCTCGGGCGGCACCCGCCTGAACATCAGGAGTGTTTTTGGCTGCGAGTGAAATCGAACAGGCGCTTCAGAATTTTAACTGCCCGCTGAAACTTCAGCAGCGACCGACCGAATGCCCTAAAAACCAGCGGTGCCTGGTCGACTGCCGCTCACTAACCGGGCGAAACTGACTAAAAACTCGCCGTCCTGCCGCCGAGCAGGCCATTTTTCTATTTGTAACCACAGCATTAGGTTAAAAGTAAGGCCACGGTCACAAATAAAGCGGCGACCGCCCTATTTATAGCCTGCTCGGTCGCTGCTGGAATTTGGCCTCGCCCAGCGATTCTTGGAGCATGTTGAGCGGGCTGTAAAGCCCTGGCGATGCTCGGGCGACGCCCTGTCGATTTCATGTCGGTCACCTATCGATTTCAGGTAAAAAACTGGCAAAATTGAGGGAATTTCTCTGCGCTGTGACCGGGCAGTAATTGACTGATGACTAACCGATTCCCAAACGGTCTCCCATCGGTCATTGGGCGATTAGGCGGTCTCCCACGGTCATCGGGCCGGGCGATTTTTAAGAAATCGGCCGGTGGTCCGCTCGTGATCGGTAGAACCCTGCAGGTATAAAGGCGCACAGGCGGAGGACCACTGGGCTCCTCCGGGAATTCTTGTCACAGGCAGCATGGTTATATTCATGTGGCTGCCCCACTGTCCATTAACAATGCAGGGTTTTTTTTTGCTCTGCTCCATGGGTTTTCTCTTGTGCTTTTGGCTTTTTCATTTAATGAAAAGTGTAAAAATACATATGGCCTTTTTGAAAACTTTGTACAAAAAATTAGCTGTTGTCTCTTGTGGAGCGCGCTGAGGAGTGCCTTAGCGATATCCGAGCATGCGCGAGCAGGCACCATCCGGATGGCGACCAATTCTGAATCACCCGCCCAGTGACCGGCCAATCTCCCAGCGTCAACCGTTCGGCAACAGGATGGCGAACGGGTGGCAAACGGGTGGCGACCGTTCGGCAGCTTTTGATTTAGCGGCTCCGACTGTTGACCTAAATCCTTCGACGGCGACCGCTCGATTAGGTCGGTGCCCGGGCGGCACCCACACGGGCACCGGGCGTGTTTTGGGCGGCGAGTGAAATCGAGCAAGCACCGCTGGAATTTTAACTGCGCGCTAAAACTTCCGCGCCTGTCTACAAAACAGTAGCGTCTTTGGTATGACCCAGCCACGGCGCGACCTTCCGATTCTGAGGCGGACGCTCTAACCACTGGGCCATCACGCCGGTGATGAACACACAAAATGAGGTATGGGACATGAACAAGTCGGCAAATCTCGGCAAAGAACCGCAATTATCTGAGTGCGCCTCCAATATTCTTTTGTAGACAACTATTATGTGGTATGAAGAATTGACATTTTTTGTTGTTGTTACAATACTAAGACATCATGTACGTAGCGGGTAAGAATTCACGGTTAAGTTTCTAGCATCAATTTGCACTGGTCGTTATAAAAAGATATTTGATATTTTTCAAGGTCAAACTAGGGGTACAATGTTTGGCACCTGGTTAAAATCAAGAACCACAGTTAAAGGCGTCGTCACACTATGACGAATTGGCATTGCGTACCGCGAACGAATTGAAAAAATCCAAATACGCACAGCATTCCCAGCGAATGAATTGCGCATGGGTGAATTCAACCGAATCGAACGTACTGACAGCGAATCAAAACGAATCAAAAACGTCTCCATCACCATTCCATAACTTATCATTAACTTACAGATAGCGATCTCTAATCGAACGACTAACGAGCTTTGCGTACGCTACGCGTACAGTCTGCGAATTCAAGTCAATCACATGGTGTCTGTGTGCATTTACAAACAAATACCTTCCTTTACCTTTACCTTTACCCCTGGCCAATTTAATATTCGCGTGAGAAAAATAGTAATAACCTGAAATCAGGCCAATGGCTAAGGTAATGATAAGGTCATATTTTTGCAAACTTGTTGTATATTGGTGATTTTACTGTTACAAAATAATGAACTTATTAAATTTCATGGTAACTAAATAGGGATTTTTTTATTACAAAGATCTTCTTTTCTTCATGATCAATTATGGAATCAAATCTGGAATTTGAGTAATGTAGAATTTTCACCTATATGCATTTCAAAACAGTATTGTAAAACTGTTATGAGGAATAGACAAAATATTTTGATCTGGGGGTGTTGCATGAAACTTTTTTTTCCGGAGAATAAAGTCTGATAAAATCTGGAATTTTGAACAGAAGAGTTTTCCCCTACGGTATGAATGAATATATACCGAATTCGATAACAACAATTTA
>JZLH01S0619762.1:64023-78487 GCA_001188425.1 Eucidaris tribuloides
CTCGGCGGTCCCCCCGAGATTTTTCATTAACTAATTAAAAAAAAAAAACTAAAGATATTTAGAATCTATTATAGCATGGTTATGACTTTGGGGCATAAAGCTTTCAAATAACAAAAAAATCCCCAAAACTAAACTTGGGCTGAAGATATTACCAATTTGACGTATGTCTGATGAATATCAATATATTCATTATAATTGTCATGTCCATTCATTGCACTTAAACGTGTATAGAAAGTAAAAGCAAAAATGTAACTTACAAACACTTGTTAAAGTGATAGGCTAACATTGTGGAGCTTCAATTTAAAAAATTGTCAAATTTTGATATCTGAACTACAGAGTAGTGTTCTTATGGACAAATAAACACCCTAGAATAAAAAAAAGTTTTGAAAGTTACACTGCCAATGGCAAGTTATACATGAATAAACAATTAAAACTCGGGGCGAGTTTAAATAGCCCAGGTGTACACACAGTAAGTCTATGGGAGAAAATGGGCAGGTGAATCCGATCAACTTATGATTTTCACTTGTTTAAAGCACTAAATAATCATTTTGAAATACAATTTTTTCAGGGCGTCACTTTTAGACCTTATCAAAGTCAATAGTAGCATGGGGAATCATGTAGCTCATATTTGTTTAACTGTGGTAAATGTTAGCCAATACCTTTAAGCTAATTGACATTTAGTGTTCATAAATTGGATACTGATGTTTAGTGATTTGACAAACGACACTTATCCTATGAACATGTTTGGAAAGCGATAGTGAAAATGTGTAATCACAGTTAAGTTTGTACAATGAACCATTTATGTGCATACACTCATGCTCATAATTATGAAATACTTCAGAGACATTTTAGAAGTTGCCATTTTTTCGTGAACGGTACATCTGGGATTAATATTTGCTCATCCCAGGTGAAACTGTTATAATCTAAGTATTTCAGGACTGCTGAGCATTTTGTAGCGTCCGACTCGACGCTAAAACCTGTGTTTAAAAATGGCGGTATTCAGAGATGTGGATGAGTCACGTGGTGGTTACGCGCGTTATTAGACTTGTAACAGACAATTCTGATGTTAATTAAATAATATGTGACCTAAGATGAAAAATTATCAGTTTTTGTGTTGTTTTTTAAATTAATTTAATTTTATACTTATTCATGATTTTTGGTGGATTTATAAAAAAAAATAAATATATAATTGTTATTGCGCTCAAACGTATTTTATTTTTTTTTACTTTAGTCATCTCATGATATTTAAAAATTGCTTCACATACTGCGTTTTTGTGAAATAAACACTTGTCTTGAAATTTTTGGACGATATAGGAGAAAGAACTTTAGTTTCAACAAAATATTCCATAATTATGAGCAGGAGTGTATTTAGTTAGCGTCACAATTCAACATTTAAAATAAAGAATAATAATTGCTATTTTGTCTTCAAGCCTAGTGCTAAAAGTACAACCAATTAGCCAGGTGAGCAGTTCAGGAATTAGATAGAATTATCTTTTTCTCTTTTTGATACAAATTTAATGTGACAAGTAAGACTTGCATTTATTAAGTTGCATGGCAGATGTATATAATGGTAGGACATCTCTTTTGAATGCCTAAAATGTTTGAATAAAAGAAGCAGATATGCACTTCTCTTGCTTGCATTACAATACGATCAGAAAAGGGGTGGGACTCATTTATTTAGAGAAAATTGTTTGATGTCTATCTAATATCGCCAAAAATTGCTTGTTACAATCAGATAAAAAGGTAAATAACAAATCAGGATCATGACCCACACAGAATTGATATTGTCACAATATTTTGGGGATTTCATTGTAAAAGGGTCCAATAACTTATGACCACGACTCGTCCTGGCCCCACTCTGCGTTTTAATCATTAAGTTGTTCAATAAGAGGGAATTCGTATAGACTGCACAGTCTGATAAACCAAGGATTTGTAGACAAACAAAACAAATCCAGGATTAAAAGCATGAATATCGGTCTGATATGTTTAATTGTAGTAAGAGTACCTTGTCCTTCCCTTCACCTTTATTCTTATTAAATGTGCACAATTGAAACAACCTTAGGCAGATTTTAGACGCAAAAACTATGGTCGATACAATCGGTTTATTGGACACTCAATTTAATTGGCTGTGATCGTTCAATACAACATTTAATGATTCGTTATTCAATGTTCATGGAAAATGGCCTGGGTTAATGCTTATACTTGTGACGTATAAATCATGTGTTTGTTACTACTCAAAAATGTTCTGTTATATGTGGAAGAGGTTGAAATTATCAACTGACCTTATAACGTGTCAATTAACTTTGAATCTAAAACATAAAAAAAAAACATTGTGTATGCCTGCAATACACACTAAACACTTAGTGTGTGTGTGTGTGTGTGTGTGTGTGGGGGGGGGGTACTGTTTTCAAATTTCACATATTAATGCTGTTCACATTGTACGCACGTATCCTTCCTAAGTTACCTTAATGCACGAGTGATGGTTTGTTGTAGTTCTGGATTGCATCAAAAGAGATGCCCTGACTTTAATCATGTTCAGATATGTTATATCAATTACATCGTATTTCTTAACTACCAAATCATAGATGAAAGAGACACGGCTGTGACATATACTATTCGTGTATTGGGATCGTCCCAGTCTGTAAGCCAAGCAAGAATCACACTTGCTTATACGTGATAATTTAAGAGGCTCAAGGAAATAGTTTAATTGAAGTCACGTTGAGGCACAACTAACAAATGTCTTGTTATGATAAGTGATATGAAAAAAAAAAAAAATCATGGACAAATTTTGTGTAGTTGTTTGATTTATATTGAATGACGTTGACAAACACGTAAGCAGGGGAGTCATATTTGTGATCATATGTAACATTAGTTGCAGCCACACTGACAAAGGTGTGATGCGTAACTAATTATGAAATTGCGCGTTGTGCATTAAGAAAATTATACACAGTGACAATCGACTCCTCTGATCAATAGATGTTAGACGGGAATCAACCATGGGACTGTTTTATATACAGTAACAGTAAAAATGAAATAATTAAAGTAAGTCGTGAGTCTTTACCAAAAAAAGTAACCAAACAAAAAACGAGAAAATGTCACATTCGTAATATGTTACAAGCGTGAACATAAAAAAAGTGTCACCTATATTTAAACGTGACATGCACTCAGGAGAAATTCAGAACAATCAGATACTAATACATTCTAAAAACGTTTCATTAGTCTTTATGTAAGGGGAAAACATAAGAAACGGTTCTTTTATATGCATAAAACTGAATCATTAAATACGTGACATCATGTATAAGGTTTCAACCCATTTCACTTTCTAAACAATAATTACTGAATAAACGCTTTAAACCTAAAAACAATTTCATGGATGATAAATTTCCTATGGTACCACTGCTAAGACAATTTTAGATAAGTTAGTTTTCATTTATTGACTGGAAAGTTTCATGAACTGACACGGCAAGTCGCATTTTTTTTTTTACATTGTTTTGTTTTTAGGGCGTGCTTTACGGTGCAATCGATGCTGAAAGAAAGACAACCGAAAAAGGTCATTAAGTCCGAAGACAAGCAAATGAAAGAAAGAAAGAAAGAAAGAAACACACAAACGCATCAAGAACAGAAAAGGGTAATCGAATCCAAAGAAAGAAGGAAAAATAGTTAATGGTGCAAATAGATGCGAGATGCCCCCCAAAACACCCCAAAAGACAAACACACATACAAACAAAATAAGGAATGTTCAATATTACTCTTTTTGTGAAAATATGAAATTATGTTTATACAAACTCACAAATATTACAGCTCTTTACACATTTTCGCTTGACTTTTCTCCAAAATGTTCACAATTATTGAATTCAAATGCCAATTCTTTCACTGATATTCCTTACCTTTTTAAAATTTCTTTGCAATATGGCACAATAATGCATATTATGCCGTCACCTTATGATTTTTATGTCAATTGGCTTCCTTTATGTATTCATGTCTGTATCACATTCGTAATAATAATGTGTTTATATATCACTTATTTTTTACTTTGCATGTGAAATCAAACAATTTTTTCCATATTTTTATTATCGGACTTAAAGCCCAAGTTTAGTTTTGGGTATTCTTTGTTATTTGAAAGCTTTATGCCCAAAGGTCATATCACACCAATATCAGATTCTGAATTTCTTTCGTTTTTTCATTATTAATTAATGAAAAATCTCGGGGCGGGGGGCCCGAGATTTTTCGGTACCCCGAGATTTTTGACTATATTTTACATTATAGCATCCAAAGGGTTAATAAGGTGTTAAGATTATCAAAGTTATACCTCATCAGAAAGAGCAGAGTCCGCTCCTTCTGATGTAGTATAACTCAGATAACCTTAACACCTTATTAACCCTTTGGATGCTATAATGTAAAACATAGTCGAAAATTTCAGGGTACCCAAAAATCTCGGGGTCCCCCCCAAAAAAAAAATTCATTAGGGAGCTTTCGATTCACGACGGTATGAGTACGGCGAGTTCAACCGACCATGACCGTCCTCGCGCACAATTACCGTCTTGATTTTTAAGCGCTTTCGATTTGTACGCGGGGAACGTACGCGGATTAGTGCATAAAGTGCAAATAAACGCTTTGCAGATTATGACGTCATTATGAAATCAACAAGCGATGTGAATATTAAACATGACGTCTTGACATTCAAAGAAAGAAGGAAAAGGATAGATGGAAAGAAAGATAGAAAAAGCAAGACGGAAGAGACGGGAAAGACAGATAGAAAAAAGAGAATAAAATAGAAAGTAAGAAAGAAAGCAAGAAAGAAAGGACATACAGAAAGAACGAAAGGAAAGACAGATAGAAAGAAATAAAGAAAAACCTAACAGAAATAAAGAAAAGACAGAAAGAAAGAAAGAAAAAAGAAAGAAAGAAAGAAAGGAAGAAAGAAAGAAAGAAAGACAAAGAAAGAAAAAACCGATAGATACACGAAGTGAAGTTTAAAAAACGCGCAAACGTATTTTTACACGAAGAGGTGAAATTGATATGTGACAATTGCATAATTTACCACAAATCTATTATCAGAGTAGAGAAAATAATATTTATGATGGAACCGTATACAAATATTGACTGCTCATGAGGATGTTGGTGGAAATTATCACTCTCGAGGTGCTGTTCATACCGGCCATTCTATCATCCCTGAGGCAAAGCCGAGGGGTTGATAGAAGGAGCTGCCAATATTTGTTTTATATACCTCATCCTGTTAATGGATTCATTAATCAGTCTAACTGTAAGTCTCAGTCTAACAATTACGGTGGTATCAAGAGAATTCCAGTATTAAAATCACTAACAATCATGTTGAAATCAACATGCGCTGCGCGTTCAGCTTGTGCGATAACCGAAGTCGCCGCGTGTAGGCCTATTATGTAGGGTGGGGAGTCGAGTAACCGGACACCTAATTTTTGAATTTTTGTCTGGACATGTTACCAATAAAACGTAATTTTCTAATGATCAATATCAGTATTTTCATGAGAAATCAAGATTTATGGGAAGAAAAGTAAATATTGCGTACCCGTGTTCTGTTTGCAACTTTGTGCGATTGTTCCCCGACGAGTACAGCGCCGTTCTAACGCGCGGTGTCCTGGTACTCAACCCGTCCGGAAATACAACCTCTCATGATACGTACCGTGTCCGTGCGAGTAACGTAACGTTAGACGTAGTCGTACTAACCTAGCGATGTCGCCAATGTTGCATGTTGAAGTAGATATAGGCCTAATCCTCAATTCTCAGAGCCAAGACCGGGTAGCTGATTTATCTCTTTGTATTTTTACTTTCGGGTTTCTTCAGTAAATGCTCTAAATCCTCTTCATCAGTAACAGTTAGGCCTATTCCGTATCTTATAGCTACCGTGTTGCGCTAGCTCGCGACAACGCCGTGCATACCAAAGATCCTAAAGCTCCGCGCTGCTACGCGGCGCTGTATCATCTTTGGTGCATACACGTACGCGCGTACGTACTTGTGTGCGCAGGCAAGATCGAGGGTTTACGCCGATCTATCACAGGGTTTGCCCTAAGGTCAAATGATAGGCACCCCTAAACCTTCAAGGCAACGATAGATTATCGCCGTGTCATGTTATACAGTTTTGACCAATCAATGATAAGAATCATTATATGAGGTATATAAAACATATTGTTAAACTGTGTGTTAAACCGATATTTTAGTCATTAATTAAACAAAAATGAATTCAAACCAAGAGCCTGGATGTTGATCGACCATTTTTTTCGTTTTTCTTATTGAATACATGGCTGTTTTGGAGCATGTAGCATAAACGGGCAAGCACTTGTAGGTTCTCGAACAATGAGGCTGCCACCCTGTCTATAGTGGCCACATGAGTATAGTTTTCCTTATATCCCTTATTTATGACGGCCATACTCGTGTGCGACTGTGTAAGTATACATTAATTACACTATATCGCGGGTCACTTTTGAGATGGGGTTTGTGTTTAGAATTGGAGTGTTAAATATCACAATTCGAAATGGGTTCTATTTAAAAACCAGGAAGGAAAAATAAAATGGTTCATGTTAAAAAAGAATCATTAGGAAGCAATGTCCTTCTACAGCAAAAGTGCACTTAATACCCCTCCCCCTAAAATATATATACATGCGTTTTAGCAAAGTGACAAGCCGTGTCTCCCCCCCCCAAAAAAAAGATACTCAGTAACATCAATGACACAAAATTAACGCGATGATCAAACTCACTCCATGTTATTCGTGATATCCTAACTAATTATCTAATTAATTGGATGTAATGGGACGAGGACCCACGAAACCGTGGAATTGATTAACGGTGGCGCATTTCGTTTTAATGCAGTTTCACTTAATTTACTTAGTATCTAGGATACACTTGAAATGGTGTATGTCATATTAACTAAACATGAACGGTAGGCAAAATGCTGTTTGTGGGATATGTTACATTATGTAAATTCGATCTTGCAGCGTAAGACCACATTGAAGGCCATGACCTATTTTATTCCATTTATTCAAAAAGCACCACTACTTCTACTGCTGGTTTTGCTGCTGCATGCTGCACCTCCTACACCAAGGCGTAGTACTATGCCTACTACTACTACTACTATATTACTGCTGCTGCTACTACTACTACTACTACTACTACTACTACTATTACTTTTTATATCAATATTCTTCTTCTTCTTCTTCTTTCTACTACTACTACTACTACTACTACTACTACTACTACTACTACTACTACTACTATTACTGCTACCAAAGTCAAAGCCAAAGCGATTATATCCGACGACTTTCACCCATTACGATACAAAATGTTAGAAAGTGGAAAGCGATGGAAATCATCAAAAGCGAGGACAAGACGGTACCTCAAGTCATTCATCCCGTATTCAATTCGATAAATAAATAGAACTAATATATGCTGTGCAGCATAATTGTTAAGTTACTGACTATTTTTCCCGAATTTGCAATATATCTGTCTCACTTTACCATCTACTTCCTTCCCTTAAAGATGAACAATGATAATACCATTAACGCATTAATGCGGAAACTACTACTCGTCTACTATTGTTACTACTGCCTTACATATTCCTAATTTCCTTTTATTCCTCAATGCTATTATATATCAGAATTCATCTCTTTGAAAACACTTACCTATCCTATTAACCGCCATTCTACAACGTAAGACAACCAAAATGTTGACATCACGTTTGTTTTGTAAATTAAATTTGTAAAAGAATTATTGTGTTTAATCCATATGTTGTATCAAAGTATGTTTTATCTAATTATCACATGCATGCAAAGAAGACATACATGTATGTGACCTGTCACTACGATACTATGTTAAAGTCGCCCTCTTATGAAACATAAACATAGAAAAATATAATTTGAGGGAAAATATAAGTATTCAAACATTTGTAACATGTAAAGGGCATTAAATTTGTGATTTTGAGGACACTTCACCTTCAGATTTTATATCACAATTACGATATTTGGCACTTTCCTTACCTTTGGGTTGTGTGACTTTATCAAGGTATCGTGGTAACAGGTCACATCCTGTTGATGGAATAAAATATTGAATTTGAATATTTGAATCCGTAAATTATTGGGATTATTTACTGGCTCAGCTGGTAGAGAGTTCGTCTCTCCACCGGGAAATTACGAGGCCAACTCGATGTCGGATCAAGACCACTGTAAAAATGGTACCTACTGCCTCGAGCCTAGGCGCCAAGATATTTAAAGGCAGAAAGAACCAGCAACTAACAGGCATAAAGAAAAAAAATGACATTGTGAGTATTATGAGAATTATGGTACATGGTGATAAAGACAGCCTAAATAAGGGGTACTGTGTGATACTCACCTTCAGCAAGGCCCTATAAATTAGTTCATTTGAGTTTATTTTACGTCTTTGCAAGTTTTACCCCGGGTTAAATCTTGCAGAAACAGCTATAGGCGGAGGAGCGTATCAATTCAAACAGTGCATACATTACCACGGCGCGTCTAACACACGTCGGGTGGCATGCATCGGTCGCGCATGGTCAGCTCTAGACCTGTGCACGTGCGATCTGATTGGTTGGCAAGAACTCAAGTTTCTTCTTAACTTATGTCTGGTTGTTGCTTGCTCCTCCCTTTGAATAAGGACGGGTAGGGAAGTAAATCATGAGAGTACCGGAAGACCGAAAACAAATTCGTTAGCATAAGAATCTGGACAAAGAATTAAATTAAAATCAATTCTGAACAGTCACAAGGGTACTATACGTTTACTTCCTTATTATTGAATCCATAAGCTAACAATGACCACAGTTTAAAACATGCGAGCTACATAATCCTACATGCTCTAAGTGTCTTTGTTAACGTTTAAAAATGAAGCCCTGAAGAACATGTTTTTCAAAATGATTATTTAGTGCTCTTCAAAAGTGCAAATCTACGAGTACGCAGGCGGACCGGATTAACCATGTCCATTTCTTCCCATAGATTTACTTTGTATAGATGTAGGCTATTTTATACTCCATCGCAGTGGAAATTGTTCATTCATGCAAATCTTGCCAGTGGCAGCGTAATTTTACAAACTTTTGTATTCTAGGGCGATAATTTGTCCATGTAAGCACTACTATGTAGCTCATGATTATACAGTATCACGGTTTGACCATTTTTTTTTTCAAATTAAAGCTCCACAATGTTAGCCTACAGGTGTATGTCTTTAAGAAGATGTTTGCTTCAGCTTATCAGCGTCATTCCTAGTGCATAACTATTTAGAACCAGGATACAAAATAAAAAAAGCATACATTCAAACATAACTGCCACACCCACAAGATGAAGAAACCACACAGTGGTGTGTATTTGACGAAGAATATGATGATAAGATTAAATTTCTGTCATATTTGCTCATTCATAATGATTACCCCCAGCTGGATGCATGTATGTCTTAATCTCTTGTATATCTTTGTAGTTGATGCACTTTTGATGGATACAAGTTTCACAGATAACGCGATTAATGATGAATCAGTTTTAAGAAGAAAAAACAAATCAAATTACAGCTCACAGACGGCTCAAGACAATCACAATAGATATGATTGTTCAATACATTTACGTTACGAATTTTTAATTCATTACAACCTCTATCCTCACTATGTAAAACTCGAGCGACGCAATACGAGGTATAAGTCTGGGATACAGTGAGAGTGGTTAATGGGTTGTATGAAAAGAAATTGAAACGGCCGAACGAAGATCGTCAAATCAATTAAGCCCAAGAGCAATTGCAATGTGTCATTGAGTATATTACGAGCTTCGACATTGTTTTTAATTACTTAGAACAATGACGTACGTCAAAATCTGTTCTTTTTTTATATTGTAAGCAATGTGATATCTTTTGTGTCTTATGTTGTGCAACAGTACTTGGTCGGTCGCAAGGTGTTATTGCACCCACTGGGTAAAAAGGTATTTCAGTATTCTCTTCTTATTTTTGTCTCAGGTTTCACTTCCATGTTTGAAGAGACCTTTCTGTGAGCCAAAGACCTCCCCCTTCCAATTGTTGTTGTTGTTGTTGTTCATAACCTGACGGTTGTCCACGCTTCTGTACTATCGACCATCTTCGAAAACGTGGTTTTCCTGTATATATCTCCAAAGAGACTGTTAACATATGTTCCATGTGTGTTAAACAATCAATTAGATAAAAATGCTTCACGTGTCGTGGTTATTATAATGCCAAATTTTGATAAAATCAGACATAATTAAGCACAACGTCATCAATTACATCAGTATAGGGATATCTGCATAGGGAATATACAATCGTATAAGATAGGAGTTCGACTGTGAACAGCTTAGTTTTCATCAAGTTTTACACAAATAACATTATAATAATAAGTACGTTACCCTCAAGCGAATCCACGTTAGATTACAAGTCTGATCAAGATTTTAAGAGCACATTTGAGCACATCACCTTCTTTAGGCGAAACCATCTCTGTTAAGGTCGTACTCTGTCCAATACACTGTCGAAAACTTTTCCCGAGTAATTTCCTTCCGTTCATAACATGATTGAGGTAACGATAGTAACGAGAAGTGATTGAGCCTTTGGACTATACAGTTTTATTTTTGGAATAAAAGTTGGAATAAGGGCAGTTACAGGTGATTTTAAATGGCATGTTATTATTCTTTTACAGACCCGGAATATGGCGATACGACTTTCAGCAACGTACCTCTGCTTCATCTTTGCTGGTCTACGATTCAAGACGTGTGACACCATGTCAACGCAAACCACACCGTCCGTAGTTAGCAACGGCCACGAGGCACTACAAAGCGTACGACCCAGCACTGACGATTCTGAGCTGATGGGTACCACTGTCGTAGCAACGGAACTGACTGAAGGGTATACTTCGGTTGTGATGGGCGCTATGCAGAATTCAGATGGCTGGGCATGGCGACCAATCTCATGGACGTGGTGGACAATCCTGCAACTGCTGTCAGCTGTTTTGGGGATCATCGGCAACTTTTTGGTCATCTTGGTCATATTTCAACGAAGGGCGATGCGCCGTTCGACCGATACCCTCATCGGTGCCCTGGCCGTGGCTGATTTCCTGACCTCCGTCTTTCTGATCCCCATTCCCGATGCTACATACGTGCCGTTTTCCGCGATGGGGGAATTTTATTGCAAAGTAATTTACACGGCTAGGTTTATGTGGATTTCAGTCAGTGCTTCGATATTTACCCTTACTGCCATTTCAGTTGAGCGATACGTGGCAGTCTCCTACCCTTTTCAGTTCAAATATCTTTTCAATAGAAAGAAAACCATAATCTATATCATCATCGTGTGGATTTTAGCTTTCATCATGAACAGTTTTGCTTTTGGGGTTTTCTTTGTTGATCTCCACACCAATTCTTGCATCGTTCGTTTCCCTACAGTCGGCGGAGCCCTAATACTTGGGGTAACCTCTTTTTTCCTCGTCCTTATCTTCCCTGTTGCAGTGATGCTGGTGACCCAGGTCTTAACAGCATTTGTCCTTCACAGGGAATCGTTGCGCTTTCGGGAAAGCAGTTTAGACAAGAATATTGGTCAGCCGTCATTCCGTCTACTGCTTGCAAAGAAGCGTGTGATAAAGTTGCTCTTCATTGTAAATATGATATTCATTATCTGTTGGGGCCCAAATCAATCCGCTTACCTGGCCTTTAACTTGGGCCTCATCGGTCCATCCTATCTTTATGGTCCAGTAGATCGCGCTCTTGTCGTTTTGGCCTTTGGAAATTCTTGTGCAAATCCCGTGATCTACACAATTCGCTTTCCAGAGTTTCGTTCAGCTATCAAAGGTTTGTTTACAGGTGCCAAGATGACTAACGTTCCTCTTTTTGGAAACAAAACTGCCGCAGAGACAACGAACACTAATCTTGATAAACCCGATATTACTTGTAGCCATTTTGACAATGAGAAGAACTTGCCATGATTTCCATTGGCTACACACATTTTCATCCCAACTGTTAAGATCCATTACACACGTAAAAGTATTACATCCTTAACAGTTTCATTATATTCTTGATAATTTTATTTGAATTGGCAATTCAGTGAATTCAACCGATTGTAGCGATAAAACACAGAAGGCTATAAACTTCTAGTTTTCAGACCAGAGCCCACTTTTCGTGCCCTGTAGAACCATGGCCGTTAAAATGAAACTGCCCTTATTGGTATCAGATTATATATCCTATGGGGAGGCCGGACTATTGAAAATTACCAATACCTACCAATGAAAAAGGCGTCGTACCTTAGTGGATAAGACAAAGGTTTTTCAACAAAGGATCCCAGGTTCGAAACCCGTCTCGGCGTTTGTGTCCTTGCGTAAGACACTTCATCTGCAATACTCCTCTCCACCCAGGAGTACAAATGGGTACCCGAGAGGACGATAAATCCGTTTGGAGGCAAAATAAGCTTGAGCGCTTGAATATTCCTGACCCGGCTTTAGTGGCAGCCGGGTCAGGATTACTCCTCAGGGAGTGGAGGTGGTGCACACCAGTGCAGGCGTGTTGCGGTTCAATGGTCAGGAAGGGTAAAGTCGTGAAAGAGCTCCTAAAGGATCTGATCCAAGACCATAAACCACCAATTTTACTTCTGTACCTTTTAGGGCCTTATTTCTTTGCCACTGCTTTCGAGTTCTCCATCCGTACGTCAGTATAGCTTTTCTTGTTATCGGGATATTTGTAAACACCTGGATGAATTTTGATCATTATTAACCAAGACATAAAAAATGAAGATGATCTTATTTTTTTTAAGATTTTCGAGGGAATCTGTCCAGAATGAAAGGTAAATTAACTTGGATTGAAGCAGTATGGTCTAGTGGAGTACTGTCAGGGGTGTCTGGTGGTACCGTGGCTTGGGTTTAGAGTAATAGACTAACATTGTGGAGCTTCAAATAAAAAAAAATTGTCAAACTTTGCTATCTGAGCTACATAGTAGTGCTTGAATGGACAAGTAAACACCCTAGAATACAAAAGTTTGGAAATTTATGCTGCCACTGGCAAAATATGAATGAATAAACAATTAGTACTCGGGACGAGTAAAAAATAGCCTAGATCCTATGGGAGGAAATGGGCAGGTGAATGCGGTCAAGTTACGATTTTCACTTTTTTAAAGCACTAAATAATCATTTTGAAATACAATTTTTTCAGGGCTTTATTTTTAGACCTTATCAAAGACACTTGGAGCATGCAAGGATTATGTGGCTCACATTTTTTTTAAAACTGTGGTACATGTTAGCCAGTGGCTTTAAGATCAATCGGCAATGTGCCAAATGGAAAACGGAAGTGAGGTAGGCCGTAAAGGAGGTTTATAAATATGGTAAGGGGGATGTGAGGATGCTGAGACTGAGGAGATATCACACAACAGAAATGACAGATCGCGGTGGAAAAATATTTTTACTCGCTGCGGCGACCTTTACAGGAATAGCCGGAGGAAACAAAAATTGGCAATGTGCCAAGTGATTCAAGTTGAAAATCAAATTGTCATATTATTTGGCAAATCCCACCGTGTTATTACTGTATATCATTGCGCTGGTAGTTGTTGTTGTGGTAGTTAGGTTATAAATATTGCTTTCCGATTCTTTGATTTGATTTGATTTGATTTATTTATTTGACATTTCCACAAATTAATCGTACAGTGCACAAAATCATAAGCAGAAAATATACAACTGTTATACAATAAATAGCCTACAGAGTAATAGCAGTTACATAATTCAAATATTGAGACACAATTCATTGTAAGTTAAGCCCAGAGATATCGTTTAATTACTTAGAAACATTTCTGCAACAATTGATCTTTATGGAGCTAAATTTATTTTGATTAAACCATACATTGTGTATAACACAATAATAAATGATAATTAGGAGATAATGCTAAATTCTTGAAGCAGTGTGGGAAATGATGGAGCCTACTGAAGTAAACTTGTATTCGTAGGCCCCATAGGAAATAAAAGAGGGAAAAGCAAAATAATGTATAGGTCAACAATAGATATGAGAATAGTTTTTACAATTATTGTAAAAACTAGCAGCAGCAAACAATATAATGACAACACAATACAATACAATAGAATACGAAACAGAAAAAAGACGGGACATGGAGGTACGAAACAGAGGACAATATTGGAAAGGAAAAGGGGTAAAAAGGGGGAAAAGAAGGAAGGGAAGGAACCCAGGAGACACAATCAACGTATGCTAAATGTCATATTCCGCATTAATTGATATAGGAAAAAAAAGAACACTATCACCACAACAATTTCATTTATTATTGTACACTGTACGAGTGCATAACCGGAAGAAATAGAATGCCAGTTCTAAACTATGTATTTATCAAAGGTCTGTTTTACAGACTGAAATCAGCACACCCTTCTCCAATGATATGAGTGTTGTTCCTCTATCTAATATTATTATAGTGCTATCGTTTGGATTATTGGGGTTCCAGTATATGATTATTTTCTCCAAAACAATAA
>JZLH01S0619787.1:0-10415 GCA_001188425.1 Eucidaris tribuloides
AAAGGGTCGGGTTTTTCGACTTCAGCGGCACACTCCCGTCGGAGCCAAATCTGAGTACCCCCCCCCCCTCCCCGGGTACTAGGCTCGCCTATAGTACCTCCTTGGTACAACCAAGTTTTCGTATAGCACAAAGGGACAATTCCATACACATTCTTAGAATCATTGTTGTCTTGCCAACCATTTAAAACCAGGCTCAAACAGAAAAACAAGTTATTGAAATCTTCGAGATTAATTGTACCATGGGCCTATGATTGAACAAATGTTCACTTTTGCAAGCTTTGTGGCAGATGATGTGTTGTCTGGTGTTGATAATCTAGATGATTTTGATTAATGTTATCAATATTGATTCCGATAGAATATTTAGTTTTTGGCACATCAGGCACACAATCTGAAAATGATTGCTGACAAGATTTGGCAAAAAATGAGTGCGCTACGTGCATTTTCTGCATGTTTATTGAGTGACGACTATTGAATGCAATTTAAATGTGAACAGCCGCTATGAAAATTGGCGTTGAATTTTTGGATCGTCGTCGTCATAGTACTTGTGACCCCATTGATGAAAGCGTTCCGTTCGTGACGACTCTGAGATTTTGAGTAACAGTAGGGGCGTCATTAGAGGGGGTGTGACCTCCCCCTTCCCCTCCATCATGCTCGTAGTCGACAAATCCACGCACCTAGTCGGCATTTTCATTTTGCCAGTCGGTAAATTGACCACCAATCGGCATTTTTGGATAATTGTAACAGCTTGTCGGATGCTGATTTGCTGAAAAAAAAATGGCAGGCAAAAATGTCTTTCGTCGTCGTCTGCCGCTTGCCCACCCCCTCCCCTTGTCGGGGGATGTTTGGCTGAGATTTTGTTGTTGGGGGGGGGGGGCAGACAAAAAATGTTTCTTGGCGGGGAAAAAATTGACAGGCAAAACGTTTTTCGTCGTCCCTGAACCCCCCATTCAAAATAGCCTAGCGACGCCCCTGTTGAGTAGCAGTGGTACAGTGATAGAAGCAATGCTATGATTAAATATCACGATGTGTTTTAATAATATGGAAATGAGATAACGTCGTAAATGACCTATTTGAGTTCTTTTCTAAACCTTTACACGGGTTACATTTGAAATTATACCGGACCACATTATAATCTATGGTTATACGGCAGTGTAATATTTTGTGAACATTACATTTATTAAGGGTACCCGCCCAATGCAAACAAGCACAGAATATAGACATACATGCACGCATGTTGTCCAATAAATGTTTTTCGTTGTCTAAATCAATGTTGCCAGCATTTCACTTTCAATGACAGTTCTTAGAATAATAGTAACAAAATACTAATACTATTTCCCAAGGATTATCGGAATGCTGTATAACAGGGGTCAGTTGCTGTTTTACCCCGAGATGTATGGATTTATCATGCGGTTCGTGTCAAAGTCTGAGATAATTCCCGGAGATTTCGTTGAACTTCCCGAAATCCTCCCCCAAACCCCAAATCTCCTCAATAGCTGCCAAAAAAATGACCGATATTATGCTAACTTCTCATTGATTGAGGTCAGTAATATTTCTGTGTCGGATATTGTCGTTGTTGTTGTTGCTGTTGTTTTTGTTGTTGTTGCTTTCGTCGTCGTCGTCAAAGTTTTTGTTGTTGTTTCACCATGTGCGAGATTTCTGCTGATGAAAATAATGATGGTGAGGGAGGCGAGAGTTGTTTAAAGCCCCAATCACATTGTGGCGATTCGTTTTGAGCGAACAACAGCAGACCTTTACGAAACGGGTCCAATGAATGTAAGCAGGTAATATGTTTTTAAAATGCCACAGGTTTTTGTTGAGATACTAACCAATATGATAATGTCCTTAAACTGCTGCGGTGGTATGACAGTGGTGAACATTTCAAAACTGTCCTACACTTCCCCGATCTGACAGCAACATGTATTAATACTGTAAAAATACAGAGAATCGCAAAAATCTGAGAGTTGCATTATCCGATGGACGTATCAAACAGTATAGGTTCTCCAAAAAAGTAATTTAACGAAATATTGTCTTCTGTGGTGGTAGTGTTAAATTTTCATTTATAGTATGGGTCTGCACAAAACAATCCCCGTCGGAAAAAATTGACTAACGAACATACATGTAATTAGTCAAATAGTAATCTAACAGGGGGAGGGGGAGGGGGTGACCGACAACTGCGAAAAAAATTTGCCCCCCCTCAAAAAAAAATCTACCCGCCCGGGGCGTTGATCCGTGTTTCGGATGGGGGGGGGGGCAAAGTGAAAAAAAGTCAAAAATTTTCGGCGCGCCTTGCGCGAAGCGCGCCGAAAATTTTACAATTTTGTATATTTGATGGTATTTTTATGCTAAGTTTAATGGTTTTATAGTGCTTTCCAATGTTTTTTAAACGTATCCTTGTATTTCATTTTATGAATTTTTCAATTTGCCAAAATTATTGGGGGGGGGGGGGTCAAATCGATATGTTTGCCCACCAATATTTCCTGCCCCCACAGGATCGACTCCTCTGCTACCCGCCAAATAACAAAAACGCAACACCGGGGGCGGGGTGGCTGACGACGACGACGACAGCAAAAACAGTAAAATTCCCCTAAATTTAACCGTCCTGGTTTCTTTTTGAAATGCTTGAAATTCATCATAATTAGGTTGTTGCTATGTTGCAGGCAAGCCTCGGGCCAAAAATATGGTTGTCATGACTCATGAACATCGTTTGTCTATTAAATTGTATGCAGAAAAATTGAATACATATTTTCCCTAGGGCTATGAGGAAAGAATCGGAGTGCAACACGTGTTAGTGTACAATCAGTAACTTCGAAATTCCATAGCATTCTACACGCCTGATGGGACAAACTTGTCTGACACGTCAACGACTGAAGTATAGTGAAATGAACATGAAGAATGTCATGTAGTTATGTACATGTAAGCCAAACCACCTCATCACTATAGTCTGATAGTTATGCGTTCCTTTTTCAAATTCATGAAATGTTCACGAATGCTTGTCCTATTCATACAGCTCTTACTTACTACCTATCCGACAAGACTCGCATTCCTGCAGACGGTAATCATCAAAGGAATACTCGACGTTTGATTGGCGGAAGTGAATCACTATGACAACCCCCCATCAACCCTCGCCCCAGCCAGAGGCACGGCCAACATCACGGCCACCATCGTACCAATGTGACCCCGCCATGATGGAAGAAGCACGGACCAGCGGAATCTCGATCAGGGTAAGCATGAAACATAAGCGACTTATTACAGTGCCTCCCAGAAAGAACAGAACCCTAAAA
Organism: Eucidaris tribuloides; assembly: GCA_001188425.1. NCBI lineage: Eukaryota > Metazoa > Echinodermata > Echinoidea > Cidaroida > Cidaridae > Eucidaris > Eucidaris tribuloides. Next base: position 3,282 of record JZLH01S0619787.1, read on the forward strand.
CAAAGGCTTATTTTGCGGACGCAATGGGCGTATGATTTAAAAAACAAGTTCAAGATAAACTTTGACTTATGCTCTTTCAAATGATACATTAAGCAAACTTATTTATCAATACATCTCTGAGTACCATGACTTTGAAATCTTAATGTCAAAAACCATTTGCTACACTTTATGGCTTTGACACTGTGCAAACCACCTGTCCATCTCCTTTTTTCATGGTTTGCACAGTGTCAGAGCCATAAAATGTAGCCTGTTTTCAACTTGGACACGTTTATCTAAAAATAATTAACACTTTTAGGTGTTGAAAAAAATCGTGTAAAACATTTTGTGTATGAAACGTGTTCAAATGTTTATGAAATGTTCCAGAAATAAACACAAAATTTTAATATCATCGGTGATACACGGAAATTGTAATTAAAAGCGTTTATGATTTCCATATAACGTGTTCTAGTGTTTTTTTAAGTGTTACAGAAAAGTGTTTGATAAAGTATTAAGTAGTTTTACAGTGTAGTTCCATGCTATTTTGTAAAAAAAAATGTCCATTTTTAACATTAAGTTAAATCACCATTTTATCTTCTTCCATGCTTCAATAGTTGACGGGATTATTTCACATAATTCTCGGGATGCTGTGCATCTTACTCGGGACCGTGGCCGTAGCAATGGAGTGCTACATGTCGTACTACGCCGTCCCGATATGGGGAGGAATTTTGGTGAGTGTTCCTTTTATAACCCTTTCAGAACCACCACTCCTAATATAGCATGCAATGTATATGTGCCAAAAGTACTGAAGGTATAGAGAAATTATTATAATTGTTTTTATTTACTGGTGTGAAGAGAGCTTATCAATAATGTCAGCTCAAAACCGTTGCCATATAAGAGGCGTGACAAAAAAGGACGAGACTGTGACAGCCACGCCCATGACGCAATTATGTCAATCGACCCACCGCCCATGTCACTGTATTGCCTAACATCTCGTGAACATTCTACTATAATATCGTTCACCTAACTCACGCTGCGCCCCTCCCTCGGTCAGTTGAGTGGCATGCCCCTGCTTTGCCCCGTCACGATACGAGAAATGGCATAAACACGGAGCAAGGGAATCAAGTGAAGTTCCTGGGTAGAGCTTCTTCGTGAGTTTTTATGCAGAAGATCCCGCCCGAGACATTGCCTTTTCGGTTGGCCCCCACCCAACTGAACCAGGAACTTCAGATTGATTCCCAGATCCTTATTCATGCAACCTCTATAATATCGTGACGGGGTGTAGTTGGGGCGTGCCGGCGTGCCACTTAACAGCTCGAGGAAGGGGCACAGAGTGAAATAGGTTAACGATACTAGCAGAATGTTAATGAGATGTTGGGCAATAAACCCGTGACATGGGCGGTGGCCGGTGGGTCGATTGACATTGCGTCATGGGCGTGACTGTTACAGTCTTGTTTCTTTCTTGTCACACCTTGTAGACCTCCGTATCGCTTTAAAATCAGTAAAAAGCTATCAGGATGCATGGGTGCATTTTTTTTAAACAAAAGGTTTTGAACCATTTTGTCGAAGGTTCATATCTTTGCATATTATATTCTCTGAGGAGAAATTTACTCAGCAATAATCGGTTTGGTAATGCAGAAAAGTACCTTGTGATGTCTTATGACGGGATATTTCCCCCTCAACTTTACAAATAAAAAACATAGAATACCTTTAAGAATAATAGTCCCACTTCTTGGTGTTTTTCTTCCCTAACAACACACTACAGTATCGCTGTTGCTACGCAGACACTACAACAGCGTGGCTTGACCTTTCACAACTTTTCAAAATATTGAAATGAGAAACTCTAGTCAAGGTCACGAAAAATTTATGAACGGAAGTTGGCACAAAGCGAAGTGATTCATAACCATGCAGCAGACATAGACTATTTTGCTGATATTGCCGTTTTACTACGCATTCAGATCAGTTAAATTTATACAAATATATTATTAAAATTCTGTTTTAAAATGTTGGTATGGTTATGATATTTTTCTAAGTATTGCTGTTGATTTTAGAAAGGCCTACTAAAATGTTTTGTATTTGGAAGTTGATAAAAGAAATTGTCGAACAATGTAAGATAACACAGAACAATACTTGTAGGTGTTTTCCGTATTGATTAAAATGTTAATAGAAAAAATTAAAATGCATGTATCGGGAAAATGCAAGTATTGATTATAAAGAATAATATGAAAGTTGAAAAGTACATTAGATGAAATTAATTCCAGTGGACATTTGCAGTATATAGTGGCTGTCGTGCGAGTATCGGCGATGGTTTTCCTTTCAGTGTAAATATCAATATTAATTTGAGAACGCAAAATCTTAATGTATTTTGATCGTACATTTTAGCGCAAGTTCTTGGATAAAATTCAGTGAAAGGCAATGCATGATTATGCTTCGTACTCTAAGTTTGATAAAGTTCAGCGGAAAGTGAGCAGTCGGCGACAATACAGGGTGCCCCAGAGAAACCGGTACAGTTACATTTACGGTCATTTCGCAAATTAATTGTTCATCTTTATTTTGTTCATCTGATAAGCTATTTTGTCGTGAGAAGAATGACATCAAGTCACCAAGATCATCTATTTTGGTTGGGTACTTTCCATTTCAGGGCCGTTTCTGTGAACCAATGTAAATTTGGTATGTGCGCGCCAGTTTACGTGTAATTTGACGACACCATTACCGTTTTACCTCTAGAAAATTGAAATGCACTGCTTTGCAAATTTACCTCTAAAATGAAAACTACTGAACGAAAATTGACGATGTTAGTGTTGTATTGCTTCAGAAAGGAACTCGATTATCAGATAAATAGGGGAAAATAGTAATTTTTCCTGGATAATGAAGAGGTCAAAATGCTAAAATTAGTGTACCTTCTTTTCTGGACCACCCTGTATTGTTAACCTTTATCGAATGTGGGAGACTTCCATTCCCGTCCATAAAGAACGAAGGAAGAATCGCCTAATATTTCCCAGTGTTTCACAAGTTATGAGCAAGTATTATCAAATGTCAACAACCTAATGACATTTGCATGATCTCCTTGGAATTGAAGTCTAACACATTTCACTGTCTTGACCTTTCATGATAATCTTCTTCCACCATTGTTTTTTTTTTCTTCTAGTGAAAAGTTAGATGCATCTCTTCCGCGGAACAGCTGTTGATTATCTTGTGTCAGCATAGTACTTTGAAATAGATGACACTTTGATATTTCTCATATAAACTGTTTTTCATACAATGGCAGTATTAGCTAATTATAACGAGAGATAATAGATAGGATAGACAGACTGATTAGATTCCACGGATAGATAGAAAAGTATATTGTTACATAATGGTTATGGATTGATAGATTGAGTGAGTGAGATACTGATTGTCTAACTGACTGACAGATTGATTGATTGATTGATTCATTCATTCATTGGTTGCTTGCTTGATTAATTGATGAATACATGATTGGGCGATCGATTGGTTGGTTGATTGATTGATAGACTGACTGACTGATTGAATGTTTTTTTTCCAAATGATTTTAAATCTTTTTTGTCCAAATGCATTAGTTCTTCTTTCTGAGTGGCATCATTGGAATCAGGGCTTACTACCAGAAAATGACCAAAGGAATGGTGAGTACATACCGATCCAATTTCAATAGGACAAATCCTCAACATCCATTCACAGACCTCTGACCCTTCCCCACCTGCCCCCACCCTTCCCCCACTCTTCCTCACCCTCACCTTTCCGTCCCATCATTCCCCACCCTTCCGTCTCATCATTCAGAACAAATTAAAGAGTAAATAATCATTTGACCTAAGCGCACTGAAATTGTTTAGTTATTTAGTCTGGTGGTTGGTTAGTTAGATAGTGTGTTGGTAAGTTACTTAATGAAACATATTAATACAAGATGAGGCATTTTTCCATATGATGTGCATAAATACTTTTAAAAGACTAAGGCAACTAACATATTCACCAAATTCAATATAACGATAAAAATCCAGTTCTAATCAATTAATAATATCAGATATAGTGTTTTCGGAGCAACAACGATTCAGAATTCATTGTAAAAGAGGGTAATCAATCTTATCATAATATTTACAATTTAAAAAAGATAACCTAACCAAAGAAAATGAAACTGCACATACATTTTACTGCATTTCCCACGTACTTATCAAATCCCCCCCCCCTCCATTTGCCTCATGAAACCACTTTGCCATTTTCCGTGCTATAGGCCTGAGTTTGTATCATGTAAGTGCAGATGTATGTTTACCGATATTCGCAAGGTTATGTTTTATTATTTTAGATATCATTGTGTTAAATGTTATGAATCAGAACCTCTTTGGGGGATTAATGAAAGGGTCGATAATAAATGTAAGATTGTGTTCAAGTTGTAAAACTTTTCATAAAAAAAATACAATCGTTCTGATTTCGTGACATACTGTATTATAAAGAAGAGAATGTTTGAATTATTACACTAATCATGTCTGCGCGTCAACGCTCGAAAAATTCAAAATAATGAAAAATTAGCCTCTACACAGTTTTCAATTTCAGGAGCAAATACTTACATGATTATAGTATAATTACCCCTTATCTCATCATGCATGGCGCCGGTCAATAACAGACTATTTGGAAGTCTTCAAATCACAAACGTTAAATAAAACAGCAATCGATTATTCAAAAAATGGTATATATTCACATGCATGGACAAGATTACGCTGTGTGGAAGATTTTGTGGAAAAATTCATCAAGTATATACCATAAAAAATTTGCTACTTGATTTACATACAAATCTTTTTCATCTTATCAAACTCAAGTAATCCTTATAATCGTTTCTTGCCGTTTGTTGTCTCTTAATGTCAGTACAGACATAATGATTTCTTCATTTCATTGTTATGATTCTTGTACTCACTGTTTGTCGAAAATCAAGATATTTTAAATTCTATTTTTGGTGCTAAAAAATAAACGCTTAAGTGTTTCAAATATTGGACTAATTCAAATTATATCAAATCAGCTCGTTTTCCAATTTATTGAGCAATCTTTGAGTTGATTATTATTTTTTATTGCCTCCGAACGAAGTATGCCGGAAGCATCATGGTTTCGGTTGTCCGTCAGTGCGTCCGCTGTCCTCCTGTCCGCTCCGTCCGTCCGTTCAATCGTCCGTTACGCGGATCTTCGTTACGCCGATAACTCTGAGAACCCCGATCGGATTTTGATGCTAACTAGGACCAAGTATGTACTATGAGCCACCAATGACTGGATTAGATTGGAGCTGAAAGGTCAAAGCGTCAAAGGTCACGGCCTTAACATATGTCCCGATTTGCGGCTCGTTAACGCGATAACTTGAACGCGCTGGTCGATTGTCATGTAATTTGGGTGAATAGTATTATAGGCACCAATGAACTGCATTAGATTTTGGGCTGAAAGTGTCAAAGGTCAAAGGTCAGCGGCCTTAAATATGTCTGATTTGGGCTCGTGTACCGCGCATAAGCTTGGGGAAACCCGCCAATCGGATTTTGCATTAACTAGGACCAAGGTATGTACTATGAGCCACGCAATGAAGCTGAATTTAGAGTTTTGGAGCTGAAAGGTCAAGGTGAATAGGTCACGGGCCTTAAATATGTCTGATTTTAGGGGCTCGTTACCGCGATGAACTTGAGAGTGACTGGGTCGCGAATGTGATGTAAACTTGCGGTAAGTATGTTATTATGCAAGGCCCAATGAAACTGATTAGATTTAGGGGCTGAAAAGGTTCAAAGGCACCGGTGCCTTAAAATATGTCTGATTTGGCTCGTTTTACGCGAATAACTGAGAGCGGCTGGTGGATTGTCATTGTAACTTGGGTGAGAGTATGTATAATGAGGCACCAATGAACTGATTAGATTTTGGGCTGAAAGCTCAAAGGTCAAAGGTCACCGCCTTAAGAATATGTCTGATTTGGGCTCGTTGAACGCGAGTAACTTGAGAGGCGCTTGTCGGATTGTGATGAAACTTGGGTGTAAGAATGTATTATAGGCACCAATAAACCAGGATTAGATTTTGGAAGCGTGAAGAAGTCAAAGGTCACGGCGCCGAATTGAGTGGTCTGATTTGGCTCGTTCCCATGATGACTTGAGAAGGGCGTTCAGATGTTTTACTGTTGAATGTTCGTGGAAGTGATTATTAGGAGCACCAATAAACGTTTAGAATTTTGGAGGCTCAAAGGTCACTCGTGGCCTTAATCATGTGCTGATTTTGGGCTCATGACTGTAAACATGAGTATGGCACTTTTCCGCATTTTGATGTAATTGGAGAAGTATCTTGGTAATAGCAACCAATTACTGATTCGATATTTGAGTTGACAAGTCAGAGGTCAAGGCACAAGCCGCCTCCTGTCCGATATAGAAGTCATTGTCGCGATAAAATTAAGGAACTGCTTGAATTGGAATTTACTGTAAGCTTTGTCAAAGGGTCAGCATGGCTTATGCTTATTCATACTAGATGTGGTCGTTGTCTACCATGCCTAACTTGAACTTTTCAAATTACATCAGTGGATGGACTGACGGACGCGAGGCATACCCATCGACTGCGCGCCGGTCGGAACTGTCTGCGTGAGATAATTTTCAGGTTTCATGTTTCAGTTGATTTCACAATTATTGTTTTGATTTGTTTTATTTCGTATTTCAACAGAATACATGAGTATACATTTATTACAAGATATGATCAGAAATAATATAAAGTAATACATACAACTTGAACGTCCACATAGTGTATATTCATTTAAATGATAATACATATTTATATATACAACCACAAAGTATTATAAATTGAAATACGAGGAGGCCTACTAAGAAGCCATGCTTGTACAACTTGTAGACCCCCTTACGTAATTAAAATTAACTGGTTGAATTTTATTTTAAATTTGTATAAAGTAGGCCTATATCAAGGCGTAAATTGAATCTTGAAGGACGGATAAAGCACAAAGCGAAACAGAAGGATGTGCAGTGAAAGTATAATAAACTAAATTTCACAATTCTCAAATTAAACAACAAAACGGATACAATAATGGTACCAGGGTTGGCAATTTAAATCATGATTTTTAAAAAAAAAAAATCAGTGATTTAGCCTAACCCTATTTTAATTGGGCTATTTCAGACCAGGTTTTTTACT
>JZLH01S0619787.1:11139-24424 GCA_001188425.1 Eucidaris tribuloides
TTTCCCAACCCTGTATGGTACATAATCTAGAAACGTGTAAATACATCAAAAGCAGATATTTTAAAAAATCGCTATTGTTTTTACGGATTTTTTTTTTAATCGTTACGGTAAACTGAGAAGATCCCATTCACAAATTTTTTTAAAATTGGATTTTGTTTTTTTAATTTGTATCATTTCTGTTAAAGAATCATCAACCGTAGTGTACAATTATGTTTTTCCTGTTCGTTTCTCTAGATAATCACCTACATGGTAATGAGTATTTGTTCCTCCATCCTGGCCGGTCTCATGTTTATCATGTATATCAACATTGCCATGGAGGAGAGTTATGCTTTCTACTGCTTCCCAGATACAGATTGCCGAGGTCTGGTGAGTCGATTCAGTGTCAATAAAATTAATTTATTTCTTCCATTCAAATGAGAAAAAAGTGGCATTGAAACGAATTACAATTTGTGATAACATATTGCTAATAAAGAGGCGAAAAAAGCGAAAAAATTCCATTTCAAATACGAGGTCCACAATTTTTCCCGGTCAGCCCAGCCGCCGAAAATGTAACCCAAAAGTTTCAAACACCTACAACAATGTGCGGGCGTAAGTCCGTTCTTTCCTTTCACGGTAGTTTGGTGGATTTTCCCGCTGAAATCCTTCAGGGGGCAGTCTGCCCCCGGCCGTTACGCCACTGCTGTCCTGTCGTACATGACTTGGGATCAAGTTCTGCAATGTCATTATAACATGTCATCTCGTAATTTAATCTTTCCTAATAAAAGCAAATACTAAACTACTAACTAGAGTCTGTGAAAAAATGAGAACATCTAACTGTTTTGTTTTCTTCACACGCAGCGTACTCGAACCATCGTAGACATCATGATTTCGCTGATCAGTTTTTGTGAGTTGGCTGTAGCCATCACCGCCTCCTCCCTGACGTGCTGTAAGATATGTCAATGCTGCATGCCCTCGCCCTCCTCCGTCAACATGGTGAGTAGCACAGACATCGAGTAAAGAGTCCACTGTTATAAAGAGGAATTCTGAGCGAAATGGTCAACTATTTGCCCCATTTCTAGTAAATTTGTAACCTTGTTTATGAATGAAATTCGGTGGAATCTCCTTAATGAAGATAAGTTTATTCTACATAAACTCTATGACACCCCTTAAACATTATTTATTCTGAGCAGAAAGTCAGCTGAACTGAAGATTTTGTAGCCTATAATGCTGCTAAACTTCAACGGTGCGGGCACCATCTTTGTTTTGTATTTTCACTACATTGTGTTTATCTTTGAGGTGTCACATAGAATAAAAAATGGAAACCATTATGTGAACATCTGAAAGATCTGCATATTCCTAATAATCATACAATTTTCGATGAGACAAAAGTTAACATACAAAGAATGATGTATGCACCTGCTGTGGAAAGTCACAAATGGGTAGGAAGGTGAGAAATGACAATTAAAATTACCTATTTTCTAACTGAGATAAAGTGTTAAAGAATTGCCATCCGTTCTCTTCATAAAATTTGGTGCCATGACATAAAGTAACTATGGACACATTGTTATAGATAATCCAAATTAAATCCCCAAGTGTTGTTTATTAATAGTAACATTTAGGCAACTGCCCGTTGTACAATTTGAGTTCGGGTCCAAAATGTATGGATACAGGTAACTAAAAATGGCAATTGGAATTCTAACTTCAGCAATTCTGTCATTGTAACTTTACGACTTTTTGTCACTGTACAATAATTTGTTTTATTGTGACTTGTGCTTGTGATTGTGATTGACGATTTATTTTCACAATTCATTGATAACAGTAATAACAAAATTGACCATGTAGGTTAATTTGTGAAACCAAGGACAAACATTTTCATGGTATACTGACTGTTGAAATATACAGTAACTTTAACATTGGGGACACTGAGAATTTGGGAGACTGTATATGTATAGAATACCATTTGATAGTTTTATATCAGTAAAGATTAATATTTATTTTTTTTTCTCTAATCAACAGGTGTACTACAACACCCAAGCAGGAGGAGCCCAGTTCTATCCTCAACATGTTGCTTGTAAGGACAATTCAATTCAAAATAGCATTTAATTCCTTCCTGATAATCATGTAAAAATAGATAAAATCTGCAAAAAGTGGTCCCGAAGATTCCCATATAGTCAAAGTGGCGGTATACCATTTTTATGGTGTGTATTCGCCCCATTTCAACGGATCATAAGCACAAGCACTATCCTGCTCTAAATGGTTCCATCAAGAACCACGTCTACGTCAGAATCGTGCTAATAACCACCCTAAAATGGTGTCTCGAAAATGGAGCCGCTATTGTGACAATCACAAAATGGTTCTAAAAGGAACAGTGGCGTAACAGTCGGGGGGGGCAGGGGGCAGACTGCCCCCCCCCCCCCAAAAAAAAAAAAAAAAATTCTGCGGGAAATCCACTAAACACCTGGAAAATGAAAGGAAAGATGCACATTTTGGACTAAGTTACCAGGAAATTTTTGGCTCCGCCCCCTGATAACAGGCACCTGTTATGCCGCTGAAAAGGAACCCTTTTTCTTAGAATGTAAAGCAGAAAAGCACGGGGCTTGCGCTGAGAAACGTCTTCACTAACAAACACAATATTACAATATTATAGGCCTATACAAAACCAACCTACTGGTTCTATGTTACCTAGACCTACATGTTTATCCATTTGATAAAGATTATTTGAAACAATGTGTGGTTACAAATGTATGTATAAAAACTGTTTCAAAGACGTCAAAACACTTGCACTATAAAATAACAGTACTATAATCCCACGCAAATGATTTTTTTTCGTCCAATAAAGATTATTTTTACAAATATTCCTGAGGGACATGTTTAATAGTTGTTGATATGCTACGTGATACAGATAGGTTTGACTATACTGTAAAATACTTAACACTTTTATAAACACTTTTCTGTACCACTTTATAGTCACTTGAACACGTTTATCTGGAAATCATAAACACGTTTAGTTATAAATTCTGGGTATCAGGATATCAAAAGTTTGTGTGTATTTCTGGAACACTTCATAAACACTTGAACATGTTTAATATGAAAGCATAAACACGTTTAGGTGTATAGGTTTTGAAAATGGTGAAATCGAAATGTCGTAAATGTGTTCAAGTGCTTATAAAGTGTTCAAGACATAAACACGAACTTTTGGTATAATATAGGTGATACACAAAATTTTTAACTAAAAGTGTTTATGATTTCCAGATAAACGTGTTCAAGTGTTTATTAAGTGTTAAGAAAAGTGTTGTAACTTTTAATCTTATTGAAACAAATCATCGATACCACTGATTTTTGACTCGTCTGATTCTTTTACAGCTGGTTCCGTTCACGGCCACCCCATGATGGTACAAGGCGGCGCTGCCTACCCCCCTCCCCAGCACTTTACCCCCGCTCCCCAGCCCGCCGAACCAACCTGGAGGAGCCCCACCCCACCGGCCAACCCGACGCCAGGCTCCCCGACCGCACAGGCGCAGGGAGGCGAGCCGGAGAAGGTGCCATTGTAGAAAATATACAGCGCAAAGCTGATATATCGCAAGATATAATTGGGGTGGATAAGTTATATCTTTTATTGCGTTACTGTTATGATTAAAAACTTTCAAAAGCAGGCTACAGATATATACTGGAATAAAAGACATCTTATTATTCCGAGCAGGATAAAAAGTGAGCAAGTTTGAAATGCTTTCATTGATAGCTTGTAACATAAATTTATTTATCATTAGTCATTAGATTTTTGGTTTCTGTGGCGTATTTATAAAAATTTATGAATAAGATGTGCATATAATACAACTGTTTCGGTTGAGAAAAACTGTGAAACATACTACATAATTACAATGAGTTACTAGTAAATGTCGTTAATGAGCATAGCCAGTAATTGAAGACATAATGGCACAATGCTTAGCTGGGCTTATATTTATGAGGTTTTCCGTGTTTTGAAGTTTGAACTTTTCACCAGACTTGCATTTTGTAACTTGCCTCATGTCTGTTGTAATTATTACGCCTTGACCGGGTAAACGAAAGTCCGAGTTATGAAAGATAACATATTTTTACACTACATAGTTTGATGTTAGGTTTTAAAAATTATGGACGTTCTTTGAGCAAAAGAGATCATTAGTTTTTGTGGAAAACTCCTAAATGATTATCTCCTATGTAAATATAACAACAGAGGTTTTCATCGTAAAGTAGAGTTTATCAAGATTAATAAAAAGAGCACAAACTGGTCTAAATTCACGCAAAATTAGAGATTTCTTTTGTGAATATATATTTTCAGAATTATTTCCTTCAAGAGTGCCTTATACTCGCTCTCTTGTTTTTGGTATTTCTGGCGTTGCATGTGGACTTACTATTATCAAGGTCGAAGAACAACCTGAAAGAAGCCGAAGCCGCCATCACCACTCCCGGAGATCCTTCCGAAGAAAGTAAATAGACCACCAAGATGGCTGCAGTGACCTTAATCCTTTCAGTACCAAACAGTACGGTGACAGCTCTATGACAGAAACAACACAACAATTTGGCTGTGTGGGACTGAGAGTGTTGATCAAGGCTTGAAGTGTCTTTCAGTCAGTCTGTCATTCGAGACTTCTCTGGGATTAGGAAAGAGTTTGCTGACGCCAAAAAACACAAAAAAAATGAAGAAACTGGCTTAGAAAATCAAAATTTTGAGGGCAAAAGCTATTATCGTGTTAGGGTAATGGGGTAATCCTTATCCCGTTACTATAATTTTGTTTGTTTCTATTCTTTTATGGATTTTTAGAACAAATTTATTGGGATACTAGTGCCTTATAATTATATCGAGGTTGCAATCCGTTATAGAATGTGATGTCTCATTCGCAATGGTTATTAATGTACTCATTTCTAGTTATGTATTTTCAAAGAAATAATGTTTCCTTGGATACATTTTCCATCACATTTTATGTGCGTTACGTATACTGTGTTTTTATGTCTTACAAGGTTTTCTTAACCTGGTTATCGAATAAGAATGATAGCTGAATGAGAGGATAAAACAATATAAAAAAATGATATCGTAAACAGGTTATAACAGAGCAAGACTATTATGACTGATTCTGACAGTAAGATTTAGACATTTGTAAAGAACAACTTCCTTAAAAAAAGGTCCACATAAGTCATAAAATAAGAACCTTAACACTTTCCCACAAAATCTTATTTTGTAAAAAAATCATATCCTGTACGAACGCTGTTGTAAAACTACGCAAATTTAGTTAACAAATTTCACTGCAAGATATTACACAATTTCATTCAATTGGAGGAAAGGGCATTTTCTGATATGCATAGTAAATGATCATGATGATAGACTTTAACTGTAAGGGTTTGTATGAGATCAAAACTTGGGAGATAATTTTATGTAGGTGTTTTCAGAAAAATACCATGTCACGAAATTCTCTATGCGTATCTTTCTTTGGACTGCCGAAAAGTTAAAAAAAAGGATGAGTAGGCACAAACCACTTTTACGATGAAACTCTTCATGTACAGTCATGATGATTATTATTTCAATTTCCACAGCCAAACCGCATTTCAACCACAGAAGAAATAACTAATCAGGTTAATATTCATATGAATGTGGATTGTGTCAGTATCGTGGTGTATAAGCCAGTAGAGAAAATGAATACAGTATTATCAAAGAACCAAGGTTGTTTTCTTTACATTGGTGGGAAAATCACACACACACACACACACACACACACACACACACACACACACACACACACACACACACACACACACACACACACACACACACACACACACACACACACACACACACACCACACACACACACACACACACACACACACACACACACACACACACACACACACACACACACACACATGGTGTGAGATTTTTGTCAGAACCAAAGAGGACGCTATCCGATTTATCTTGACAGCAGGTATTAAAAAATCTAAATGAAACCACATTACATGCATTTTAGTTTTCTCTATAGTCAAGTTTTATTCGATATATTATCCTTCCTCATGCATGAATACTTTAGAAAGCCACTTATAAATACGTCGGTAAAGAAGCGTTATCTTTATCTTCTTGAGCTTTCAGAAGGGCCATAACACATTTCCATTTTGCTGCGTACAAGTCATCTTGTCATTATTATCAATATATTCATGTATTTTTTTTAATGCAAAATATTCACACTTTGGTCAGAAATGACCCATATTTATCAACACTTGTTGTGCCTTCGCTGTTCATACTATTTCTTGCTGCTTTTGTGCAGAGTATTTTGTCGATGTTGGATGAGCATTTTTTGGCCAAAATTCAGAATAATCAAAATCTTTATGCAATCACCTTTAGTCATTACAAATCGCATTAGAAGTGTTGTTTCAATGCATATGTGCGTTTATACATCTGTCCGCATATGCACATACAGTATAGGAAGGTACATAATATTAAAAGTCATTTACATTAGCTCTTTGTGGTTGTTTATTTCTTGATGTGATAATTATATATATACATGATTTGCTTTGTTACCCTACCAAGTTTGAATTTTATCATGTTAGTTTTTCAAATTGTTCTCTGTCCTAAGCTCTTCTTGGACACATTTACATTACGGTCTGTCAGACGTAGATATATTATGTGCAACATTTTGTGTGGTTTTTTTTGTTTGTTTTACTGTATTAGGCAAAGACAAAGTCTAATAATTGTTCCATACTATGTGCCTGAAATATTTAAGAAAAATCTAATACTACATGAGGATTTATTTGTAGAGTAAAAACACACAAAACAGGGCAGTTTGTTTCCTGAAAAACTACTTATAAATATGCTTTGTGGTGAAAAGTTGTGCTGACAGTTTTGTAACAAGTTAGTAATTGAGTCGTGACAAGTTATTACGAAACAATAATTATGTATGTACTTTAAAATTGTTAGAAGTCTGAAATGGACATTTTGCAGTTTACATATTTTGTTTACATGAACTCGATAATTTGTTGGTTCACGCTCTTCTTGTTACTAGGAGAAACTTTATTCTCCGCATTAATAGTGTCGGGATCTTCCGATAGACCGGCGGAGGCCCGATAGACGGAAGACCAGATAAATCGAACGTTCGAATGTCATAATACACTGATAAGAAAATTCCCAGTCATTTTTTCCTGGTCATTTATTCCCCATGTAAAATAATTGTATCAGTTTACCAGGAACGTGCTGATTTCGTTCGCCATTTTATTACTTCTTACATATCACTCTTGTAAAAAAAAACAAGTACCGGTATAAACTTAACACAATCCACGTTAAATATATGCCTTACACCGACTAATAGCTCACTCTGGTGGTAAAATTTACCCCGTTTGGAGTTGCATTTTTCACTCGAAGTTTTCTGAGTGAAGACCTGTATTTCATATTTATCAGAGAAGAGAGTCGAATTAGGTAGTCGCGTAATTGCAAGGCGGGGAGCAGGGGGCCTCCTACCCTCTCCAAAATCAAAAGGCCAAGCTCAATACTGTAAATGCATACTTCAGTAAGTATAGTGGGATGTGCATTAATTTTCACATACATGTATTCTTATGAAGAACAAATTTTCAGTATCTTCGGTCTACTGGACGTTTGGTTTGTTGGGCCCTCGGTCTATCGGGCTGTTGTAATAAAACAAAAGAAAATTATATACTAAGAATAACTGTATTATTTATGGTACAATTTCCCGTAAATGTGTTTGTATTTATCTTGTTATATTTTCTGAAATATAAAAAAGGAGTTGTATTTACTGTTTTCCCACGTGGTGGTATTACACATTAAATTATCATTCTGTCTCTAATTGATTACTTGGATTTGTGCATTAACTTGAGTATTGAATGTGATGATTTGATAATGTTCATATATAGGGTATACACACACCTATTGAAGACCGAGTTCTTGATTTGCAGACCACAGCTATTTTTTTTTCTCGGTTAAAAAGAAAAAGAAAAAAGGATTATTTACTAATTACAGTACTATTAATTTTCAGTCCAGAGGCTTTGTAAGAGGTGAAGATTTATGCAAATCTTTATATTAGAAATGTTTGGAACTTTCTTGGCGGATGAGCTCATTTTTAGGTGGGCAAATCAAGAAAACAATCTTTTGAAGTGAGTAACCAATAACACTAGCCCCACCTATGACATAGAAGTTATTGTCATCGCCATAGCAGGAGTGGGGCGGGGTGGTGTCTAAATTAGCCATGGTCCCCCTTTTTTGGCTTAAAAATGAAGGAATAGGGGGAAAACGTAAAGCTTACTACCCGACAGTATTTTTTTTTTGCTCGTCAGCTCAAAAATACTTTTAGGGGCCTACCCCAATGACAGTCCATCCTCAGAAATCCCAGCCGTCCCCTAAAGTCCCAGATCCACCGCTGGTAGCAGTATACCAGTAGCAGTAGTTACAGAACTGGAAATTCAAATAACGGTGGTACTAATAGGAATAATTATATAATTAGGCATGATATTCACTCATCCACATGCATTTGACATTCTCAGATAACCACGGAGGTATGAGGGATGGAGTAGTAAGAATTCATTTCTCTTAAACACTAAAAATATGCTGTGCATGTTATGAACTGTATCTTCTTTAGAGGGACACACAATAAAATTCTAGTGGATTTCACAATTACTAGCCACTTTCAAAGGGAAAAAATATTTTTACAATGTTAACTAGTTTTCATCACACCCAAGCAGAAGAGACTGAGTAACCTCACACACAATGTCGGACAAGATGGACACTTGAAGAGGAAATTTGCAAATTTCATGAAATATAGATGAAAACTAGAGTCTCGGACATTCTGTGCACTCTTCTAACATAGACAATCGAATATAATTATATCTGAATATCCTAAATTATATCTCAAATTCATTTTTCAAAATTATTTGGCAAGGTGTCAAATTGGAATAGAATAGGGGGATAGTTTCCAACATTTTTTCATAAGATATGACTTTGATTCTAGTTTGCAAACAAATTCTTACAATGCATGCATTTTGTTTTTGCTTGTCAAGCTGCTTCTCATTGATTAGGAAATCTCTTTGTTTAGTCGAGAAACAATTACAATATCCATATTTTCTCAAATATCAGAAACAGTCTTCAGCCCTTCATACATATTGACAGCATTGTACATCAAAGACACCAAAATACTTGAACTTGAAGAATTAAATGGCACATCCTTAAGAAAGTGGCAGTATTCAGTTCATATGAACCCCAGCCTCCCTCATATCTCCTTGGTGTAACAGCCTAAATAAAAAAGAATCACGCTGTGAAAAGCAAGATCAACATTTTGCACAAATAATTATTGTTTATTTCATTTACAGCAACAACATTTTCACATAATGTACTTGTAATAATGGCACTGACAATAATTTCACTAACAGAAAGCTCAACATCCTGAAATAATATGTCAAAATAAATTTACACAGTTCACGCCAGAAAAATTTAACATTGGCAAAACTAATTCTCAACTAATAATAATAATGAAAAATAATCTGTTAGCAAAATTCAAATGACAAATATTTTGTTTGTGCGTGTAAAATTAGGTCTAATGCTAGGTTTACACTGCTGATCTGTCAACTTGATTAGGCCCCATCAAGCCAATTTTGAGCCTGGTTGGTCAAGCTCGGCAAGGCAATCGGAGTCAATCTACCTTGATCGAGGTGATCGACAATACTCTGGCTCCCTACTTGACTGTTTTTGGCATGTTCAAAATACTCGAGTAGGTAACCAGAACGATGTCGATCAAGGCAGATGGATGCCGATCATGGTAGATTAACCCCGATTACCGGCCGAACTAGATTGAAAAGGCCCCAAATTGGCGTGATCGGGCCTGATCGAGTTGACAGATTGGCAGTGTGAACCTAACATTAACTATACGCAATTAACATTCAAGCAGCCTTATCTTATCTACACAAGTCATACAGCATAAATGTAATACTGATATACAAATACATGTATGATATTCATGGAACCCTTCCCCTCCCCTATTGTAGTCATACGCCACAATCAAAAATGTTAATGGCCCTCTGACCTATAACCTTTCAACTCCGAATCTACTTAGTTCATCATTGCATCATCCTTCACCCAAATTTCATTAAAGTCATTATCGTGCTAATGCGAGTACAGCGTATAATGGATGCACAGACACATGCACCCACACACAAACTGCTAGACGGTAGACAGACCATCTGAACACATGCCTCTGGTACCTTCTGTGCAGAGGCATAAACAGAAAAAAAATGTGGTTGAATTGCACCACTACAGTGGACTTTTAATAATGAATTATCTTTACACAAAACACTGAGAGAAAAAAAGCCCATGGCCTCAATCAAAATTCACTTGATTTTTTAGTGTACACATAAATCATTTATAGTAACTCGTGACACAAATGCATTATAATAACCATTTCAGGATGTTCAACATTTCAAGACATGAAGTTATATTGTACAAATCTACACTGTATGTTTACTATGTACAAATGCATTATGCACAGAATATACACATTACCACACAAGTCTATAAGTGTTTCAGGGCTACAGCTACATATGTCATTCTGGTTCAGAAGTATGTGGGGACAATGGCTGAACCATGGCTGGTAACAAGTAGCACTTTCCTATTGCAAGATATGCATATAATGTACATTCCTGAACCAGGGTGATGTCGTACTTGGGCTCTATATTACGGTGGTAGTGGTATGTGCATAATGGCCAGAAGCTTTCATTTCAAGTCACATTTACTTGATTTTGAGATGCAACGAGCTGTTCTTCAATGAGGAAAGGATTTCTTTAAAATTGACTTCATTTTAGTGATGGTATTTCAAACACCCCTTTTTCCATTTTGGACGAGTAATAAATATAAATAAATAATATAATGTTCAGAGTAAATTGAAACTGAATGAATTTGGGGGTTTCTATTTCGTCGCACGAGTGCTAAAACGCCCCTAGATGCCCATTGACAACACACACGTGAGCGCAGTAAGGCCCTAAGGGAACACACGCATAAGCACAGTAAGGCCCTTTGCCTATGCGTATGCGGTCTGATGCACGTAACTGTTGTTGTCTGACCTTCATATAATAATAATAGTAAGTATTAATGAGTGTTATGCAAAAAAAAATACCATATCGTTAACATCAACTTAGGTATGAAACAACAATTATAAAAAAGCAGATATGTTTTTAGAGTCTTTTTGAAAACATTAAGAGTAGGGAATTCCATATTCTGAGTGGAATATCATTTCAAAGTTTGGCAGATGAAACACTAAAACATATCGCCAATTGATAACACACTTTGTGGACTGGCTGTCCTTTACTAAGCTTTTATCTGACAATGAACAAAGTGTATGCGTGGGTGTGTAACTAGAGATCAAGTTCTGGAGATAGGTATGATTTAAACTTTTGTAAATGTACAGACACAGTTGAAAACAAATTTCTTCTATTTTAAAGGAAGCCATTTAAGAGTGGAGTTGTATGTGTTCTGTGACCAATGCCATATAAGTTTCTGTGCAGCCCAAAATTTCATACATGACTTTCTTACTTTAATAAATGGTCTGTGTGGTACATTTTATTGAGAGATTGGATATAAGGCCAAACACGAGCCGATTTTCAGATTTCAGTTTGTATTAGCATATCAGTGGTGTTATACAGGGTGGCCCAGAAAAAAAAAAAAACCACAGAACAGTTACATTTGCAGTTATTTCCCAAATTAATTGCTCATCTTTAAAAATTGTGTCAGGGATGTGCAAGTCCACTACTTCCCTTCATTATCAATACCAAATGGTAGTTTAGTACTTACAAATGGTGTGTTGAAAGTTTGAGATCCATACATCATGAATTTGTTGTTTTATGAGAAAAATTAATAATGACATGTTACGAGAATGTTGTTCTTTCCGTGAGTTTGAATTTTGCTCAAATTGCGAATCACAGTTATGTGTACCGTAGCAAGACCAGCGAAGCGCACTGATTGGTTAAATGGCTAACCTCCGCGCGACCTTCGGCTAACGGCTGATCGGACAATTTTGGAACGGCGCGTGCACGTCAACGTCACAGATTTTTGTTTTAAAAGACTTCAGAGTCATTTGAAAAAGGATGAAGTTTAACCGTCTAGATTTTCACCAAAACTCAATATTTTACCCCAAGTCTCTACAAGAGGTGTTTATTTATATTAATCTTCACATTGGATATGATTTCAGCTGATTTCATTCATTTAGATGTTTTTTGACGTGCAAATCAATGACACAATCTTTAAGTTCATCCGGTAGACTATATTTTTGTGAGCAGAATGACACCAAGATCGTGTATTTTGGTTGGGTATTTTCCATTTTAAGGCCGTTTTGTGAACCTATGTAAATTTGGTATGTGTGCACCAGTTTATGTGTAATTTCTAATGGATGCCATCAATACGACACCTCATTACCGCTTTACCGATAAAAAAACTGAAATGCACTGCTTTGCAAAATTTCCTCTGAAATGAAAACTACCAAGGGAAAATTGATGATCGAAGTGTTGTATCGCTCGAAAAGAGCACACTATAAGATGAATGGGGGAAAAAAGTAATTTCTCTTGGATAATGAAGGGGGAAAAAATCACTATATCTAATAAATTTGTGGGTTCTGTTTTTCTGGGCTACACTGTATAATGAAAGCTTACTAAGCAGCCGTTATTTCTATTCCATACATCTTGCTTTGAAGATGAAATCTAGCTTCTCCTTTCCAAGAATAATCTATATTGCTTTTCTACGTATTTACTACAGAACTACATTTAAGTTAGAATAATAAGTAGAGCTAATAAAAATCTGTACAAGTATATACACTTTGATAATTTTGACTATGTAACAAGATTCCTTCTGTAAGAGTTTCCATTGTGAAGATGGCAAATGGGAAGGGTTAATACTGTGTGTTTAAATCATGTTTGACAATTCTTAACTATTTCCACACAACAGTCGAGCACCGTCACCAGTGCTGGCATGCTTCTGTCAATCGGAGTCAACATTCTGCATGAGCAAAACAAATAGTGCCTATTTAATTGACCACATGCACATTCCAATCCTATGAACTGTGCGTTCTTCATACACACAGCTTTTGTTGGTGATCCGCGTAACCGCGGATCACCATAGATTTCGTCTAGAATTTTTTTTTTCTTTATTTATTCGTGTTTCTTTCTGGTCATTTTTGTGCATCAGATATCTCAAGAACAAAATCGTCAATCATCTTGTAACTTGGCATAGTTATGTCCCATGTCAATACCTACAGAATGTCCTCCTGACAATGTCTGTGACGTCATCAATGACGTCATGA
>JZLH01S0619789.1:6308-17457 GCA_001188425.1 Eucidaris tribuloides
AGTAGTAGTAGTAGTAGTAGTAGTAGTAGTAGTAGTAGTAGTAGTAGTAGTAGAAGTAGTAGTAGTAGTAGTACTAGTAGTGAGCAGGTAGTAGTATTAGTAGTAGTAGTAGCTCACCATCGAGGTAGGATGTTTGGGCCAAACTGTTCGGAAACAAGAGGTCAGATACATACTCACACATACACACAAACTGCCATATTACCACTCTCGTAAATATTTACATCAACACAAATTTATCAAATTTATTCACAGTCTACAAACAAAACACACCATGGTGCCCCCACAACTGGATTCACCTACAACCCCACCAACATCTATCATGCTTACATTATGTTTTCTTTCTTTCTCTCTTCTTTTTTTGTTTTTGTTTTTGTAATAAACATGATGTGAATGTTGGCAACATGTTGGCCATAATTTTTTTGAGATCACCATTACAATCAAGTTGTCTTTACTTATGCTGGTGGCCTAGTACATTTCACAGATGTTCCAAGTTACACAATGTTATTGTTTGTTGAAATCAATCAGGAATTTGGTATAATTTTGTTCCACTCGTATTACTCATCTAAAACGATTGTAATGATATATTACACATTGTACGATATATTTTGGGAGTAATTTGTATAATTTCTCGTTTGAAATTCAGAAAATAAATCAAATCAAACATACAAGTAAAATGTGTAATAGTGACATCGTTTGAAATTGGAAAAACAAAACTTTTTCACACAATGCAATTTACACAGTTTTCTTGTCTAGAATTTGCATTACTTTTCCCTGACAGCCTGAACAATACTACGTATACTAGATCATGAACAATGTTCGTATTATTACGACAAGATTTATCGATCGTTTGGTTATGACGATGCAAGTATACCAGAAGTCTGTTTTCGCCGATAGGACTTTAGAACTCTTTACCAGTCAATGTTGTCAACTGTACCTCCACATATTGGTACAAAAATGTCCGGCTCCGCAATAAAGGAGTTTCAGTGGGTTTTAGCTGCACACAGATTTCATCTTTTCTTTTCTTTTTCTTTTTTTTTTTGGGGGGGGGGGTAATATCAATAAATGTGTTTAAAGACACGGGCTAACAATGTGGAGCTTCAAATAAAAAAAAAATGTCAAACTTTGCTATCTGAGCTACAAAGAAGCGTTTGAATGGACGAATAAATACCATAGAATACAAAAGTTTGGAAATTTATGCTGCCACTGGCAAGATATGAATGAATAAACAAATAGTACTCGAGGCGAGTAGAAATAGCCTAGATCTACACTCAGTAAGTCTATGGGAGGAAATGGGCTGATTAATCTGATCAACTTACGATTTTCACTTTTTTTTTTAAAGCACTGAGTAATCATTTTGAAACACCCGTTTTTCAGGGCTTCATTTTTAGACCTCATCAAAGACACTGGTAGCATGGAGTATCATGTAGCTCAGATGTTTTTAACTGGAAACAATGTTATACAATGCCTTTAATCAAAAACTATCCTTAATGAATAAATTATCTGTGTTTACCTTCTCTCTGTACCATTGCAACTAATCTCAATTAAATAATAATTTTTGTAAATACGCAATGTTCATAAATATGTAATTTTAAGCGTGTTAGTGTTAAAGATTGTGTCAGGGATGTGCAAGTCCATTACTTCCCTTCATTATCAATACCAAACGGTAGTTTAGTACTTACAAATGGTGTGCTGAAAGTTTGAGATCCATACGTCATGAATTTGTTGTTTTATGAGAAAAACTAATGACGGCATGTTACCAGAATGTTGTTCTTTCCGTGAGTTTCAATTTTGCTCAAACTGCGAATCGCGGTTATTGTGTAACGTCGGAAGACCAGCGCAGCGCACTGATTGGTCAAACGGCTAACCTCCGCACGACATTTAACTAACGGCTGATCGGACAATTTTGGAACGGCACGTGCACGTTTGACGTCGCGGATTTTTTGAAAATGCTTCCCAGTAATTTGAAAAAGTATAAAGTTTAACCGTCGCAGATTTCACCAAAACTCAATATTTTACCCCAAGTCTCTATGAGAGGTGTTTATTTATATCAATCTTCACATTGGATATGATTTCAGCTGATTTCATTCATTTAGATGTTTTTTGACGTGCAAATCAATGACAATCTTTAATAAGTAACATAATTATTTCAATTATTATCAATTATCATTATTGATATGACTTTTATTAGTTTTTATAATATGATTTATGAAATTATTGTTTGTAGTATTACCTTTGCATTATAAGATATGACGTGAAATGATCATACAAGAAATAGGCCACTCAAATCACATACTGCGCATGGAATGTTGTGGGCGTGGCACTATGAAAACCTGTTCCTATATTAACTCCCACGCCCTCTCAATGCAAGCGCCCTAGATCCACATCCATTACCCCTAGACTTAAACTGGTCAACGAAATCAGATTCTGCAATAAATCCGTGCCATTTACTGCAACAAGCTAAACCAAACAATATTAGATCATAAATTAAACAATGAAGCCGAAACAAGAAGCTATAGCATGAGGCGGATACGAGATCTTGTAGGTATAGATAACACGGTATTGGGCGTATATACGTACACACAGAAATCGCAGATTAAATGTCGATCTTTGGACTTTAGGAAAAGATAGAAAAGAAGTACCTAAACAAAACCCCTTACATATACACACACAGTCAACTGTGTACAATCTCACCCGTCAGATGTAGGTAAACTTTGCCTTAATTTTTACACATACAATGTAATAAACACAATAATAAAGAGAAAATTTTCAACGGGTCTGCGTGTTTGAACTACTGCGGGTTAATAAGTACATTTGCTTTCTACAATCATATATGCAGATTGTTGTTTTGTTAATTCATTTTTAACGACCACTTACCTTTATTGATCAACACTAAGCCCACTCGGCAATTCATTCGTCATACTATAATTACTGAAGTATTTTATTCATTTTCATCCGTTGTATAATATAAATTATGTTGTAGACTCATGTCTTGGACTAGCATTCGAATCCGAATCCGGTGTGAATTTCTTGTAGTCAGACTCGGGAGGTTAAGACTCGGAAATTGGGTCGAGCCCCGGTGATTCCCAAACGATTCTAGCTAAAATGGATCATTTTTCCTTGCCTCGATGCTTTTTTTTCCATGCGACCATACTTTAAACTAAAGAGTCATTGAACCTATACCTCCTTTCTTAATATATTTAAATCTAATAATAGATGACATACATATTAATGGGAGTTTCGTGTTTTACAGGGTTAAGTGTTGTATAAATAGCGTAACTATTTGAAAATACTGTTATCATTGAAAAGACAACTTTTTTAACCAATACTCCCACCTGAACTGGAGAAATCAAGAGCGGACCATTGAACCAGCGTATTCCCCCAAACGGTCCCTCTCACAAACGTGTATAAAATTTCCGAAATCGAGAAAAAAAAATCTATTTGGATTCCGAAAATGCATAGCCTAAATAATTTTGTACACTATGTGAATACATGTTATGTCGTTAATTACACTTCACTGGTTTCGAATACATATGAGCTCATGTAACAGTAAGGCCGTTTTTTGTTCCATTCCATGTCTAACAATAAGCAATGCACACAAAACAATTCAGCGTACTGTTTTGATGCATATTTCTAACCGCGTGCATGCTATTGTTTTTTTTTTAAGTAATTGTTGTGAAAGTCCATTTAGAGTAAGACATTTCAATAAAGACAATTCAAGGAGAACCCCCGAAAAGTGGCCTTTGTAGACAGGTGGCTGCTGTTAAACAGAGTGCATGTTTCATGCATGGGAGACAATTATACTGGTCATTATAGGAGCATGGCTGCCACGCACCATCTAAACAGTACACAAAAAATAAGTTCCCCCTTTTTGAAAATACCATAACTTTTTAACGAAATAATTTTGAGCAGAATAATTTGGCAGGAGTGTTTCTGCACTCATTGACTAACTTCTGTGTGAAAATGTGATTGATCCGTCAAGTCATGCATGAGTGAGCACGTAATAAAGGCAAAAATGTGACTTTTCAAAAGTCACAAGGGTCATTTTGAGGGATTTGTGATGCAGGATTTTGACAAATTCTGTTTCTGTTGAATGATTAAGCGCTATTTATGTTAATCAGCTCTCGTTTGACCCCTAACAATTCTTTTGGCACTTTTCGCATTTTACGCTTCAGTGACTTCAATTTAACAATTTCCATCCATCCTCAATTTTGAAATTGTAAAATCCATTAAGTTTATGGAAAAATATGAAATCCATATTTTTCAGCAAAGTGTATCTTTACACGTTGTATGGATATAATAGGTTGTAACCACGTCAGGGTTCAGTGAACACACTTTATAAATAAAGCAAAAAATACCATTATTTACCATTATTTTGGCATAAGAGATGACTCCTGTGACTTTTGAAAAGTGACATTTTTGCCTTGAATTCATGCTCACTCATGCATGGCTTTACGGATTAATCATATTTTCACACAGAGGTTAGTCAATGAGTGTGGAAATATTCCTGCCAAGTTATTTTGCTAAAACTTATTTCATTAAAAAGTTATGGTATTTTGAACAAGGGGGAGCTTATTTTTTGTGTAGTGTTTAGTTCGCGACGTAACACGTATGCATTATAGTCACGGGTCACACTTAAAGGCATCGTATAACAATGTTTCCAGTTTAAAAAAAAAATCTGAGCTACATGCTGATAAGGTCTAAAAATGAAGTCCTGAAAAAATTGCAGTATAAAACAATCATTAAGTGCTTCTAAAAAGTGAAAATCATTCAGCGACCGTCCCCGTTTTCCTCCATTGACTGCTGTGTAGCAGAATTTTCTATCAGCTGAGAATAATTCATGTGCTGATTTTGATCTGTACATATTTTGCGAGTGACAGCATAACTATCTAAAGTTTTGTGTTCTAGGGTATTTATTTGTCCATCCAAACACTGCCAGATATGTCAGATATCACAAAATTTGATTTTGTTTTAAATAAGGCTTCCACAATGTTATAAAGACTCAGATTTGGACTTGTATAATAAGAACCACAACTCCGACATCGATCTTTGGACGCGGAGATTTAGGACTCAGACCCAGACTTGAACTCAGTTAGGTGGGACTCGAAAACAACACTGAATATTGATATGCCGTTTGCTATCCTCTGCTTCAGTTTGTGTAGAGGTGGCCACTTAATTGGCAGTAGTCCAACTTCCCCGGTGTGGGTTACTGACTTCAGACAATTTGAATACACTGTAATAATTGAATCAAATCAAATCAAATCAAATCAAATCAAATCAAATCAAATCAAATCAAATATTCGGTTTTCACTGAAGAGAACACAAACCGAATCTGGCACTCACACTACTTCCTTATTATATAAATTCAACTGGTCTTATTTTGGGATAAAATGACCTTTCAACCATTTGGGTTTGTAGGAGACTAAGATTAAATGAATCTTTGCATCGTGAGTAATACAGCTTAGATATTTGCTTGAAGAGATTATTTTGGGAGTGTTTATAAAAAAGGTGTATCTTTTACCGTCATTCTCTCTCAAAATGTATCACCAATAGTACATTTACCAATTTAGGAACAGACATACGGTTATGTGTGAGTCGGATGGTATTTCATAAACATACAACGCCCCCTATTGCCGTGCGACACCCGTAATTACACATCAGACCATTATGATAACACGATCAATTACGTATCCCGATCAGATAACTGCGATATAAACCGTTCTGTTCCATTCAAGAGTATGAGGACTTCGGTCAGCAACAAACACATAGGTTTACTAATTAAAAGTTGTGGCATCTGTTAGTTCAAAGGTCTTGCTAAGAAACTTCGCTCGCGCATAAGGTAGATGTAGTCAAGCAACAATATACAGAAGGGAACCCAAAATAAGGTAACGATGATTTCATTTTATTGATACAAAATTCAAATTGATCAGCAATGTAAAGTCAGTTTTGTGTAAGCTTATGTCTACGCAAAGGCATTGTACTTGTGTTACTCGTTGTTGTTGATGATGATGAATTGTTTTAATGCTTACGGTGATGTATTCTTGTCCATATCACTTTGCTTTAAAGAGCATAATCACACAGGTATTCATGAATATTCAACCACATGCAGGTCGTGTGTTTTTTCCCTTCAATTTGTATTTTGTCCGAATTAGTAAAATGTATATTTCGAATGTTAAAGCTATCGCCGTAGGAATAGTGATGGTAGGTACTAAGTTTTACAGGTGAGACTTTTTTTTACCTTTTTTGCCTCAAGTTTAAGGAACTCTTAGAAACATGGAACAATTATAGACGAAAATGGCTCTAAAAAACATGTCAGTATTTACTTTTACTTTCACCGCATACTAGGCGTCGATCAGTTTTTTGGAATGGGGTGGCAAAAAGAGAGAAAAAATGCCAATGCCAATTGGTGATATGTTGAATAGTTATATTTTTTTTACTGAAGTTTACTGGTTTTGTAGTGCTTTCCAATGCTATTTAAACTATCCTTGCATTTACATATAACGATATTTTCAAGTTGTCAAAAATTATTGGGGGAGGGGGGGGGGGTTAATCGATTATGTTTGCCCCCCCCTCCCCAATATTTTCAATTGGGTGGCGACTGCCTCTCTTGCTACCCATGATCGAACGCCCTGCACTAGGCCGCTACATGGGAGGGCGCTGTTCTTCGGTTCTACTATTCGAATATGCGGGTTTTACATAAATCACTTTAGCACGTAATGACTAAGATTTTACCGTTTTGTTAATTCTAATAGTAACCATCAACATGGATGAACGTGGAACACAGTTTCCCGAACCAGATCAGGATGACCACGGGCCAGAAGGGGATGTGGGTAAAACTGATGAAGTGGCCGGCGATGTCGAAGCGACCATTGGTTCCAATGGAGATTTGACGCAGTCGGACGAGAAAGGTCTAGTTGACGACGATGACGATGACGATAATCCTCAGTGTGGGTGGTTCTCGATCAGACCCCCATTTATACAGGTGAGTACTTGTACGAGGGAAAATTCTTTGTATAACCCGGCAGAACGACATAACACTGATTGACTTAACACAGGGTTAAAGTCCTTCTTCAAGTTCTTCCAAGCACATGAATTACATGTGGAAAGCGTTTATGAAAAGAAAATTACACGATTGTCAGACCAAATTAAAGGCATTGTATAACAATGTTTCCAGTTAAAAAAAAATATGAGCTACATGATTCCCCATGCTACCAGGGTCTCTGATATGGTCTAAAAAAAAATGCCGTTTAAAACGATCATTAGGTGCTTTGAAAAGGTGAAAATCATTGAGAGACCAGTCCAGTTTTCCCCCATAGACTGCTGTGTTGCAGAATTTTTTTAGCAGCTGCGAATAATTAATGTGACAATTTGTGTCTGCGCATATTTTACTAGTGACAACATAACTGTCCAAACTTTTGTGTTCCAGGGTGTTTATTTGTCCATTCAAACACTGTCAGATATGTCAGATATGTCAGATAGCAGAGTTCAACATTTTTTTAAACATGTCTTCCACAGTGTTATATCGCGTCTTTTACGGATGTATGACATTTGCTCCGACGACAATTGCTCCAGTGATTACTTCATACACTCACCTTTACCGTGATTTCATCCCCAACCCTTACCCAACCTCAACCCTCCACTGAAGTGAAAATCCAACGGCAACCCTTCCCCCAACCTTTTGTCCAATTTAAAATATTGTCACAGAGCTGTCTCCGGAGCAAATGTTGGACCCATTAGTATATGAACGTAAAGGCAAATTATTAATGATGTATCGTTCACTGTAATATTGAACCGGTTCTGGAATAATATCACTTCAGAATATTACATGGCCCATCCATTCTGTTATCAAGTATCATACATTTTAAATATTTACAAATATTTACTTAGGCACCATCCGTCTTTTTCAAGCTCCGTTTATAACGGCGGCCTTCTGCTTAAAAAAATTGGGCTTCAGTATGTAAAGTATTTTAGGCCATATACTTATCATACATGTATTATTTGCATGATTCTTTCATTCTACAATTAACGTTTTTATCATCTCAAATATCAATAGTAACTCACATCGTGTAAATTCTATTTACGAATATCATGTATATTACGGCCATTGTATTACCTCAATTATCATTTCAATCAAACATTGTGTAAATTCAATATGTTTGTCATGTGAGAATTGCCATGTTATTTAGGTTATTGTTTGTGAGAATTGATTGCAATGCAGAAATACAGTCATTTCAAACAAACAAATACTTCAGCAGCTGCGGCAATCCATATAGGCATTATAGGTTACATGAAAAGCATTAACCACTGTTGAATTCAATTTGAATAATAAAGTAATTGTATCAACTTCGGAGATAATGGCTTTTACTATGAAGCCTGTTTTTGACAGCTGTACCAAATACTTAACAATCCTCCGCCTAACGGAAAATGGAAAAAAACAACACAAAAATGGGAAGTTGAACAATCCTGCGAACTCCTATGATCTCTTCATTAAAACACTTCCTACGAGGACTATTTTCGACTAGAATGCATAATACATAATTAATACGAAAAGGTGAAAGTGATGTCAATATATATGTGAATAAATAAATATATATATACAGTGTGTCCCCAGAAAAAAGAAACGGATTTCCATCGCAAAAATATTCTATCATAATGAATTAGTTTCTTCAATAAATTAGGTTATGACTGTAAAGCTGTGTTTCTCTCTTTCATTTGATACATTACTTTTTATTAAATGTTCACCATAATTGAACTAAAACAATGGATATTGGTGCTACCAAAATTTCTCATTTGCACGCGCCATACTCGCACCTCCATCTTTGAGCCGGAGGTTTTCAATGTACACGTCGACTCGCGCAACATCTTCGAGCGTAGACTTCATTCTTTAAAATAACAATCATGCTAGCGTAAAAATTCAGCGAATTTTTCCTTTTCATATCAACACTCAAGGCCGCTAAACCAACATGGAATTATGTATCCCTCGCGCAAGAAGCAAGATCAAAATCAACACATCCACCGTGCGACTGTAACTTTTTAAGAAGCGTGCATTTTTTTTCTAATGAATAACTGCCTAGAAAACTGAGAGCGAACAGAATCGTAACTACGGGAGTCACGGCACGCCTGACTTCAACTAAACTCTTGCTCGGACACAACAATAGATCCGAGTCACTGTTCCAAGAGAGATAATATGATTGCTGCTGGCTGCCCAATGTCCAGAAGAAGCTGTTAATGATATGCATTTTCAACATTTTGAACGAGCAAGCATCATTTGAAATGATGTAATTTTCTCACTGACAGTGCACATGCTTATTTTCACAAAATGTGGTATCAGAATATTGAAAGAAGATAAAATCAGCTATTTCTATACTAGACTCATCCTGATCTGCATTCAATTTGTCGTAGCTTTTTTATACACAGTGTCTTCTTTATGTCTTTTGCTCAGGCCATGCGTGAATGGGAATCTCTGATGACTCGTATCAATGAAAGAGGAGAAAATGATGCTTTCCAACCATGTACAACTTATTTTTCATACTTGTTTTTTCCAAGATATTGAATATATCTTTCCTCAATCTCGAGTTTCCCTTTTTTCTGGGCACACTGTATATATATATATCTATTATAACCTATACATACTGATATATATATATATATATATACTATAATACAGATTCCTGTTTCAAGAAAGGTCTCTCTTTTGCATGCCCTACAAATTTAACATTGTGAAATACCTCGAAGGTAAATACAGTGTTAAGAACCTTTCATCTAAGTATAGGAACATTAGAACCATGTTCGTGCGAATTATAGATGACCATTGGATTGATTTCAATTATTGTCCTAGAGACAGGAAAAATCCTGGCATCGAACATTCACTAACCTGCCATTGAAACTTTTTTGCATATCTATTAAATTCTAGGTAATTACTAACCCTCTGATTTCACAGACATGTCCTTCATCAGCACCCTAAGGGCATGAGTGAAGTTGTAAAGGATATTTGAAGACTGTAGAACAAGAAGTACTAAAGTCACATAATACTAATTTTGAGAAACAAAGGCTCAAGGTTTTCAAATTTGTCTACAGATCACAATTGTTTGAGTTGTACATCCAAACTTAATGAAGTTAATTGACATAAAAAAGATGAATATACGACAAAAATAAACATTGTCACACATGTCGATTTCCTATAATCAATAATCAATATTGTGGACTTAAGTTCTCCCCCCCCCAAAAAAAAAAACTAACAAGGGTCTCAGGAAAACAAATGCATTTCTCGAATAAATGAATGTCAAAAACACTTAATTGTATATATTTTTGGAATGTCGTTCGTAAGACGGACAATTTGATATGCAATTTGTCAAATTTTGACGTTGTTTTAAAGGTATGCACGCGTGGGTGTTGATGTATTGCGAAACCAGTTCGATGCACGCAGCAGCGCACTGGCAGATCGTGTATTCAGTACGGCCAATGAGAAGCAGCAAACTGAGTGGAGGTCCTACCAAATTTACCGAAACGTGCCGAATTAATTATTCGGGCTCTTTCGTACCAGCGTGCGCGTCCATCGCGGTCCGCTGAGTACTGCAACGAAATAAACACTCCACCGCGTATGCAGTATGTAACTCGAAACGGAGCTAGCGAACAGGGTGACTGCCCTGAGTTTTTTTCTCATCAGGCCGGTCGATGGCCACGATTCAGTCCCTTTAAATTTGACCTCTTTTGACCTTTGACAGGAAGTGACCCCATATATCATCAACAATGCACAAAATACATAATACATTATAAATTGTCTTAATCCTTGTAACTAGTAGAGTAATTTGAGATACATTTTGAAGAAATTAGACGAGGTTAAAAATTTGACCCCAGATGACCCTACCCTGACCCCTACTAGGGAAGGGTCAACTTGACAAAAATTTTGGTAAAAAAAATTGGTAAAAAAATTCCCGGCACGTAACGACTTCAAAACAATCATTTATTCAATTTCATCAAAATGTGACTTAAATACTTCTTATTCTACACTCTTCAATTTACACAGACACTTGAAAACGAGAAAGTTTTCAATGATTATCATTTTCCTTCTCAACAGGTTTTGAACAATCCAAAAGGCTACCTATTCTTCCTCTGCATATTTGCTGTAGCACAAGGCATGACTGTTAATGGC
>JZLH01S0619804.1:16665-29736 GCA_001188425.1 Eucidaris tribuloides
AGCGCTTATATACATATATAACAAAATTACAGTGAGAAGAGATCAGTTTTAAGATGCTTTTTGAAAATGTCAAGTGTTGAGGGTTCTCTAATTGTTAGTGGGAGATTATTCCAAAATTTGGGCACTGAAACATTAAAACGTTTGTCACTGAGTGATAAAGAAGTTCGTGGGATGGTTATTTATAGACGCAAAAATTACATTACGTGAAATTATATCAAAACTTTAAGCGGACAGGTGCAATCCTTATTTATACACTTCAGTATATTGTGCAGTCATCTTGAACCACATTAATACTCTTTTCCTGAAACATATTTTTCAGCAAAAATACAATTAAAATACAGATTATCTTATAAGAATATCTTGTTACTTTAAATAGTGTTCGTGTATTGTTTAATCTAACTACAACCAATGGATGATTGCATTCTAACTATAGGCAATACGAAACATAGTTTCGTTTTTCCTAGAAATAAAAATACAAATTTCAAAAAAGAGACATAATGCTTCAATTTTGTCATATTAATATTTGAAAAAGAAAAACCTTTTGCGAATAGACCTTACAAGTTTTGCTCATTTCACTTTCACAGAAAAAAAGGTTTTATCTTCTCTTTTTACTTACTGTGCAATTGTCAGTTTATACACTCATTATAAATTTTAAAAAAAGTCCATGAAAAAAAGAATAAATGGTGTTAAAGATCTATAACAAACCGACTACAACTATAGTAAAATCTAACTATGACTATATCTTTTGATTTTTTTTATTCATTCTATAAATTAAACTTTTTTTTTCAAAATACTTTTCCTTAATAATTTGATAGATCAGTTATTACAAATTATTCATTTGTCAAGTGAAATATATGATTAAAGAAACTGGTATAAACTTACATTTTTAATGTCATCTTGTTTGTCCAAGACCGACCCTCGCCATGTGTATTGCCCAGTCTGTAATCGCAGTCTCCTCTTGTTCCGTCAAGTATGGACTGGGCCCTTGCCTGGATCATAGAGGGGTTTTCATCTGCAGTTTGTCATGGAGAGTAGTGGGGGGAACACCGTACTCCCGTGACGCAGCTCGTAGAGATAATTCAGATAATTCCAGATCATCTTGTTTCCATCTCTTAAATTTTGGTCTCTTGGCCATTGGGAAATCTGAAATATTTGCAAATAATCATTATCACAATAGTTGCAATCATTGTCGTCATCATCATCATAGCTACAATCATCACCACCACCATCACCACCACCACTACCACCACCACTACCACCCCCACCACCAGCATCATCAGTTTCATCGTAGTTAGGATCACAACAACCAGTATCTTCGAAGTTTTAATCACTAGTTCACCACCACCACCACATTCATCATCATTATAATTTTCACGATCACCAGTACCACCACCGATACCACCAACATTATCATCGTAATTATCATCATTATCATCATCAACATCGCAGGGTTGGCAAATATCCCACTTTTTGTCATATTTACCAGACACCGTCTGATATAAGATTGGCTTCTCATGTACAAAGTCAGTGGGAGAAATTTACATTTCCTGGACGATTGGGTGGGAAATAAGATTCTGAGTGAAAAATATGCCAACCCTGCAACATCACCTCTACCACCATCATCATAATTAAAATTACCATTATATTTTTAATCATTTTCATGGTCATCATTATCACGATCATAATAGTTATGACGACAAGTCCACGATCATCATCATAGTTCTTACAATCACTATTATAGTTTAAATCCCATCATCATTGTCACGATCATAATAGTTACGATCTCAACCACCACCACCACCATCATAATAATTACAATCTTACAATCACCATTATACTTTGAATCAACACCACCAATACCAGTACCACCACCACCACCACCATCATCATCATCATCATCATCATCATCATTCATCATCATCACCATCACCACCACCATCATAATCATTATCACTGATATTTATGACCACAACCGATACCATCATCATAGTTACAATCACCATTATAGTTTTAATCATCATCACCATCAATACCACCACTCTTATAATTGTCATCTTCACCATCATCGTCACCATCATCTTCATCGTCATTATTATCATCATCATCAACTTAGTTACGATCACAATCACCACCATCACCATAGTTACAAACACCATTATAGTTTTTATCACCGACACATACCACTACCACCACTATCATCATCAATCATCATCACCACCATCACCACCACCATCATCATCATTCATCATCATCACCATCACCACCACCATCATCATCATTATTATCACAATGATAGTTATGACCACAACCAATACCATCATCATAGTTAATCACCACCAATACCACCAGTCTCATCGTCATCGTCACCATCATCATCATCACCTTCATCATCACTATTATCATCTTCATCATCATCATCTTCATCGTCAGTATTATCATCATATTCATCATCAACATAGTTACGATCACAATCACCACAGTCGTCATCATAGTTACAATCACCATTATAGTTCTAATCACCAACACCACCGCCATTTATTTCATCATAATTCCGATAGGCACGATCATTTTAGTTACAATCACCATTATAATTTTAATCACCATCACCACCAATACCACCATCATTGTTATCATTATCATCGTCATCATTGCCATCATTGTCATCATCATTATCATTATCTTTTATCATTATTATCATGATCATCATATTCAACATAGTTACGATCACAACCACCACTGTAGTTAGAATCACCATTAAAATTATAATTATTAACACCACTATCATTAACTTCTTCATTATGATTGCAATCGGTATCATCATCATCATCATCATCATCATCATCATAACCATTACATTATCATGATAGCTGCGATCACTGCTGTCATCATCAGCGTTGTCACATTCACAGGCATCATTATCATTATCATCGGCATCACAATGTCAATCACCGTCATTATCACATCATCATCAGTTTTGTTTCAAAACGTTGATGCTCTATTGTTTCCCAGATGTTTTTCAAGACCACTGCTACCATTACAGCCTCTTTTTTACAACAGCTTTACATTCAGTATTCATATCATATTCATGAGCCTTAGTATCCAAACGTACAAGAATTTACTAGATAATTAACTCAATAGATACAGCCTCTCCTGCAGAACATAACTTTATCATTTTAGCTATCGTACTAATGAGCCTAGGCTAGGCTGTTCGAGTTCTAGCATAACGCCATCTCAAATGTCATTAGCAACTTATGTCCAATGTTGAATTAGCAGTTCACGTTCCTTTGTTTATCATCCGGCGTAGGTAGTGGTTGGTGATGTTACTCTCTGGATAAATCGTGAAATTTTCACAAATTGAGAAAAAAATTTGCTCCAAAAGGGGGATTTATTACAAAAATCAGAGATTACATACCACGTGAAGGCAGAGTGACAGCAACAACGAAGAACCAATGGTGAGAAACTGTATTGAGTTTTTTTCAAGTTTCCGTCAATGTTACCAGCTATTGACGGTCCACATACGTTCGGACCGATGTTCTACACGGTCAGTAGGTCCATCTTGCGTATTCATTCTACGATGCACGCACACGCTGCGAGTGATGAGGTCAATGACCATTCGGGCGTTGTGTTCGAGTTCTAGCAGGTATACGGTAGTTGATTATCCTTTCACATATAAAGTTGTGTATCTGAATAATTTACAACATAAAACCAGCTCTACAAAGCAGGCAATACATGTGCAATTGATCTAAACCTCTACGGACTTTATGTGTATTACTGCAACTTTAACACCTTAAGAGTTAAACATACCCACAGGGACAGGAAAACACAGAGTCTGGGCAGCGGAATACATCCTCTCTACCAGGTGGAAGAGGTTCATCTCGTTCTCGGAGGCTGGTTTATTCCTGAATCATGGAGAGACAACAAAATAAATTAATTTAAAGACAACAGAATTAGTATATATCAGGAATCATATGTGTACTACAAATGTGTACTAAACCAGAAGTGGGAAGAGGGGAAGGAGGGGGCAGGAAATTTATCCATACACTCACAATGGA
Organism: Eucidaris tribuloides; assembly: GCA_001188425.1. Taxonomy (NCBI): domain Eukaryota; kingdom Metazoa; phylum Echinodermata; class Echinoidea; order Cidaroida; family Cidaridae; genus Eucidaris; species Eucidaris tribuloides. Next base: position 20,718 of record JZLH01S0619804.1, read on the forward strand.
ATCTTGGAAAACTCCTCCATGTCTTCTTGGAACCCGTTGACCACCAGCAGCAGCGATATGACCTGTTTGACCTGCTGCAGCTGACAGCTGATGAACTCCGAGGCGTAGTTGACCAGGCGATCCTGGTTGTGGAACGGCATCTTGGAGCGGAAGAAAGATATCACCTCGTCCAGCATCTGGTGACACAATGAAATATACATATTCAATTATTACACACACAAGCCACTTTTTCAAAACAAAAAAAATCTTGTATTAATTATCCTTCCAGAGGTTTGCTTGACGGCATGCAATATTGTTAGCATATTACCTGCCCTATGTATTTTACATTACACATATCAATGGAGAAAGAGTGCAATATTGTTACAATACTCAACTCCACGAAGCCAATATCGCGCTCTCCTTGCGCTAGCGCATGTACACAACAACAGTGCTAATTACTGTTACGTGATGAAGCGCGCAAAGAAATACACAATAAAGTGCACGATTAAGTGTGGGTGTGCGACGAAGTGCGCGTGAAGACAGCGATAAAGTGTGTGAGTTTGAAATGCCAATACAAAGCTAGATTTACGTGCATTTATCAATAAATTAAATGCAAATATTGCAAGTAATTCTCACACATTTCCCAAAATTTGTTTGTATAATGATAATATTGGATTTCTTTCTTGGTGTTTCGTTTATATTGCATTTATCAGCATGAATATTGCACTCGTCTTCAACTCGTGCAATAAGCATGCTTTCTGAATGCAATATCTATGACATATCATTCAAGTGCATCCAATATTACACAAATTTTGTTCATAGGTTTGCCTAATTTGCCTATAATTGATGGGCATGCAGCAGGGCATGGTTATACACGTTGGGTATTTCTAAAATTGTTGTAAGGTATTTCTTAAAACAGTTGCAATCAATTCTAGCCCGATTATAAATACTGCTGTAAGATAAAAGTTACATCAATCTTTTAGAATACAGCCCCAAGTCTTTACAATTCTCTCATTCAGTTTCCGAAAATGCAGGTCAATTCGCAAATTGCTGTAATTGAAAGTAACGTACCATTTCAATGTGTTTGTTCTGATCAGCGTCCGTCCCAGAAGCCTTTGCGGCGTCTTCCTCCATGACGGCAGCGAGGGGGTCCTTCGGTTTGGTTTGTTTGGCCTCCTTGTTGGAGGACAGCGCCCTCTTGGAGAAGGCAGCCACTTTCTTAAGGAGAGATGGTCTTGAGATTTGTTGAGAGGGCAGAACCTCTTTACCTTCATTCTGCGGACAAGCACATTGAAAAAAAAATGATGATCGGATTAGCCTTAAGGAAAGGAACAAGTGTCTACCTCAAAATGAGATAAAATTTGATCAACAACAATCTTGTGTTGATCATGAAAAAGAAATTCAAAAGATCTGATTGCTGGATTTGCCTGAAAAAACAGAGATTATCACCTTAGTATGCATTTGCCCAAAATGAATAATTCATGGTGATGTAAGGAATATGATTTTGTCCAAACATTTGCAATAATTACCGAGTTTACTTCTGTTGCTATTATTCATTTCTTCATTTCATGCTTCATTATTCATTTCATGCTACCTTATTATTCGGAGACTATACTACCTCATTTATTTGCTCCTTTAATGCTACCATACCTATCAATTCTGAGACATGTCATTTTTATTAGTTATTTGTTCCTTTTATCCTTAAAAAGACTCCCCCTCAACTTTTTGTGCGATAACTCCAAAACACACAAAGCTCTTGGCGCAGCCCTTCATGACTTTTTTCTTTTGAATCTCCGGCATCTTTCGAGACCACATTTGTGACGTCCGGGCATGAAGTAATATTTCGTACTTGCATGTCACACCAAAAATCGCTCAAAGAAATGATTTCAAGTACAATTTCAAAACAAATTGTGTTTTCAGCCTAGATTTGTAAATGTGTGATTATTTTTACTTTCACTGCTTATGCTATTTATGATCACAAAATTGTCCTCAATAAATTTCATCTAAAAATCAAATGAAAAACAGAAGGTTGAAAAACAAAGGAATACATTTTAAGAAATTTTAAAAACAATGACTTTTATCAGAAATTAATTTTGATACAGCAATTTATTTTGTCATAATGAATATCCATGCCAAAACCTAGTGTTTCATAATTTTTTCTGAGTGATTTAGTGGCAAAAACAAATTATGATTTCATACATATATATATATATATGCATAATTAATGAATTATAAAATAAACTGTGAATAGGTTTTAAAAAATGACCACTTCATTTCGTAGTTTACATGAAACACTATGCCTATCCAAAATTTTGCACCGATTGCGCGATCGCGGCTGAAATCTCAAGGGGGAGGGGCCTTTAGGTACGCCCCCCCCCTCCCAGTCTAGCCCAGTCTTTTCAGGGTTAATGCTACCTTAACTGCTTGGCTGGCCTGTTCTTGTTCCATCAGTTTCCACCTCAATGACCTTGTGTCAAATCTCTTCCTGGGCATGTCCATCCACTCGTTATTTATTTGCTCCTTTAATACTACCATACTGATCAATTCTGGGACAAGTAATTTTATTAGTTATTTGTTCATTTAATGCTACCTTAACAGCCTGGCTGGCCTGTTCTTGTTCCATCAGTTTCCACCTCAATGACCTTGTGTCAAATCTCTTCTTGGGCGTGTCCATCCACTCATTGTTTATTTGCTCCTTTAACCCTTTAGCACCTGAACCGCCCGACAACCCCAAGCGCCCTCTTATTATTCCTAGACCGCCCGAAACTGCCCGACCGTAAAATGTGCTTTAGTATCCATTGTACACCTGTAGTTCACTGAAACGCCCAAAACTGCCCATTACTCCCTAAACCGCCCGAAACCGCCTGTCCGTAAATTGCACTCTAATATACATTGTACGCCCATCTTTTGTGGCACCGATCAGGGCAATATTGCTATACCTTCCAGGGAACCATAAGCCATTATCTACAGAGTCTTCAGTGGCTAAAGGGTTAATACTACCATACTGATCAATTCTGGGACATATCATTTTATTAATTATTTGTTCATTTACTGCTACCTTAACAGCCTGGCCGGCCTGTTCTTGTTCCATCAGTTTCCACCTCAACGACCTCGTGTCAAATCTCTTCTTGGGCGTGTCCATCCACTCGTTGTTTCTCCTGACTTGCCTCTCGAGGGCTTCCCACAGGTGGCTGGTCGCGTCCACGCCAAGTCGCTTGTCGCGCCGTCCCTTCTGATGTGGCATAACGGAAAATTGAATGATGCAATTAATTCTCGGTATTCAAAATATGGTGCGCTGCCAGCGACAGAGCAAAATATACAAAACATCATAGGTATTTTGTTGCTACAAAACAACACTAAATTTGGATCTTCTAGTTCTCTATTTCTCATTGCAAACTAAGAGAACCAATATTTTTAGATTAAGGAAACTGTACGAAAATTATGAATTCAGTAACTAGAAAAAAGAGCACTTATTTTGAGGTACAAAGAGAACTGGATAAAAGCACAACAATGAGAATCACTCATTTTAACCCACTGGAGACTAAGAACAAGATATCTTGGGTTGGGGACTATGGAGAATGTAAGTTATATTGAAAACCTTTTACAATGGGTTAATAATCATTTACTATAAGACAGGTTCAAGAATGACACAATGTAATTGGTGAATTGACAGGCATGGAGCGTGCATTTAATTCTCTTTAACATGCATGCCCAATTGATAACACATGATCGATACCTGACGATATTCGCCGCGCCAATGTATCGGCAGCCAAATTGAAAAAGTCCGTGCTCGTCTGTACGTAGTCATAGGGTAGACTAGAACTTGGTCAAGCTTACGGTCCAGCGATCGTTACGCGTTTGAAGTGTTGTCTAGGAATTAATGTACTAAGTAGTTGACTTGTGATTCCCTAGTGCTGTCAGCAAAAGCATGGAATTGGTGAGTAAAACTACGGGTTGTCTTTGAATTTTTTATTCGTGTCGTAACGTTAGCCGGAACGTTAGCATAACGTTAGACCTTTTACATTAGAGTAACTTAGTCTTATTACTAGCACCATGTCGAACACCCTATATAGGTCTAGATCTAGTCACGCAAGGCCTACGTTAGAGTCTAATTTTTGTTGCATATTTTCAGGCTGTATTGCAGACCCATCTTATAAAACAATTGATGCACTGTTTTGTTCGTGTGTTAGGGCAGTTCCAGTGCTCTAGGTGTAGTTAGTGTGATCGATAATGCACTTGCCCTGCGGGCGCTTGCGTTATCACTTGCACTGAATAAATTTGGGCACTGGTCTTCCCTAACACAATTGCAACCAGTGCATCAATTGTACATTAACAGCATGTAAACATGCATTTTTCTCTCTATTTGCCTACCAACTTCTGTCAAATAGAATCAAAGAAACATCAATTACACTGAAACATACCTTGGTAAGAAATACCCTTGGAATGTACTTATTTTCAACTGCTTTGATGCATGCTACACGATTTGCATCCAACGTCTGTAAACAGAGCAAGAGAAATAAGAAAACTGAGCTCATTAACCACGACAAGACAAGGATTATTCTCTGATATCTGAATGATTGGGTAACTACACATTAGGTCTACGAAAACTGATGAATCAATCAAACTTTATTAGATAGTTTGATAACACATTTGAATTTTATGCATAGTTTCGGGATAATTATTGCAACTGCCAATTAAATGGCAATGCTTTGCCAGAGTTCCAGAAAAAGCTTACAGTGACATAGCAACCAGTAATATCCAAATATGAACATAAAGAAAACACAATATAAATTTTACAGGTACATAGCATGTCTTGTCCCCAGATCTTCCAGAGGAGAAAGAAACCCCCAAACTTTGTTCACCAGTTTATTTCCAAAACCGTCTATTTATCTGGAGCATGCCTTCGACACATAGTGCAGGGATGTAGGCGAGGCCGACCGTTTCGAGTCACCTGGAAAAATATTGTTCCCATAGACTTTGTACACGTGACTCGGTCTGCGGCCAAGGCCAAGGCCGGCAAATCTGGCCTCTAGGCCGGCTTCGACTACATCCCTGACATAGTGATATCTCATTGCACTTATTTGTTATTCGCTCTTTGGAATCTGAAGAATATAATTATCTAGTTACCTAGAAACTGATTATTTCCTTCTAGACGAGCCCATTGGAAATTAGGAAGAAAACGCATAAATTTGACAGTCTATTCTAGGGCTGAGCACGCAATTCAAAATATGTCTCTTTCTGATGATATGTATACAGTTAACTTACCTCAATCAGCACTGTTTTGCTGGTGTCCGTTTTGGTGAATGGTAGGAATCTCAACATGTCCTTCTCCAACTTCAGACGGACACAGCAAAATGTCCCGGCCAATAAAAACTCAGCAAATGTGTCCTGTGTCTCCAGTTGAAAGGGATCTTCTGCCATGTATTCTAATATCTACAAAATTAGATTAAAAATAACAAGTGAATCATCAAACTATGCGGAAAACAATAAAAATCCTCGCCGGAAGTGTGTATATCTCTATGAAGGTGCTGATTTGAATAATTAATTTAATTAAAATCAGTCATAACAAGTACTTATGCAATGCGTAGTATACATCCCGGCCACAAGTGTGTATCTCTAGAACAGTGCTTATTTCTAAGAGGTGTTTTACAATGCAACTGGTAATTTTTGTGATTTTGATTAAATTTGCATAAATTAGCATTTCAATCTTCAGCCACCATCAAATCCTGCCAGATGAAACATACAAAATCCAACTTGGATGAGTAATAAAGACAATTTTTTTTCTGATCTTAGGTGATTTTGAATAAATTAAAATGAAATAAGCATAATTGATAAACAACACTATTGAGAAAAGCAAGGTGGTTCGTGAACCACAAGTCTCGCCTGATTTTACGATCAATGAAACATGTAATATGACATGTTGACCCCTCGATGACCTTTGACCTCTTTATCCTCATAAAAAACATGTATTACCCACTGATCATTTGTTACAAGATTGAACAAAATTGATGTAGAAATACATTATTCGACCTCTTGACCCCTAGATAACCTTTGATCTCTCCATCCTCATCAATAAACATGTGGTATTACCCACTGATCATTTGTTCAATTTTGAACACAATTGATGCACAAAAAAAGAAATGGGCAAAAGTTAAACAAAAACTTGGTAATTATTCTGTGGTCTATAAGAGAGACATTTTTTTTTTCTTCTGGGACTCGCTGTACTAGGGTTTACCTTCCTGTTTAGTGTAGTATCTTTCAGGGTGATGATGGCAAAGTGAAGAAGACCCAGTTTGAAGGGCATCAGGCTATCTCTCACCACCAAGGCTGGTATCTCTTCCTTGTTGATGATGGCTTGGTAACACCGGCCGGACACACTGTCAAACATGAGGTCATCTGTGGAGGAAAAACAACATCATCAGAACATCAGCAGATTGTTCAAATACATGTATGAAGAATTAATTCACTTACTGTAATTAGTTAGCTGACATCAGATGCTCACAAAGATTTGAGATGTAGGTACGGCAAAGAACAAAAAGGTTGCAGGATTAATAGACTTACACATTTTCAAAAGTCCATAACTTTCCAGAGCAGAAAACTGTAAAATTTTAATGACCTTTTTTACATTAATTTTTAAAGTATGTAAAAATACACCATCATTATGCTACGAAGCTTCCCTCTGTTAATTCCACATAAATCATGGGTCATTTCGAAAATATCCTAATTGATTGATTTACCCCAACTTTCCAGAAGAAATTAATCAATTCTCTGACTCTCCCTGATTTTTTGCTTCTGTAAAAAGTATTTTCAAATACCTTGGCTTTCCAGAAATGCCCTGACCCATACAAACCCTGGACAGGATGGTCAGAGAGAGTGAGCTACAAATAGTTTCTAAAACATATAGGAGAATACAGAAAGCTGATTCAAACTAAAGATGCAAAGAATATCAGAGGAAATGGATAGGGCATATTTGGAGACCCAAAGGATTGTTGAAAGATGTGATCGAAGGAAGAATATGGAAGAAAGAAGTCAAAGAGGAAGACAAGAAAATTTGGTTAGATAACGTAACAGGATAATTCACACTAAGATCTCAGGGAAAGGGCTCAAGATAAATGTAACGGAGCAACTACCCGAGTATGAAACCTGCTACATAGCAAATCAAGGCATATTGTTGCATTCCATATTAAATGTAAGCATATATTGGTTTCACATTATGTTATTTCATCTCATCTCTTTTCCTTTGATACAAATAATGCTGGTTTCTGTCAATGCTCTGAATCATACAATGCAGAAACACAAAACAATTCATTTCAAGTAGAAACACAAAAACACAATATGAATTACCCACTGTCAAAAGTACATACTTTCATTCACCTGGAATAGCAGAACAGATGACTACTGCATACGCCATATATTTCGTGTGTATATTTTCGCAATTTTGCTTCAAGATGGGAAATTCGGAAGTGTTTATTTTCAGTTTCATTGAATTTTTATTGACAGAAATATAAGGAAGTAAAAATTTTCATGTGGGTAAAGACACAAAATTCGCAAAATTAAAACCGCAAAATATTCAGCACATACAGTAAATGAATGATGATCATCATTTTTAAAGAAATTGTATACATTATTTAAATACAGAATATAAACATGCAGTCAAATCTATCTTAGCAACCACCTTTCTATTGCAACCAACCTGTGTATAGTGGCCATTATAATGACTCCCCTGAAGAAAAAAATCATGTCTTAAGGGACCTGTCTACAACAGCCACCTGTCTATAAAGGCCATTATTTTTTGTTTCCCTTGGGTGGCACTATAGTCCGGCTGGTTAAGTCCAAAATTATCGAGCCGAATTGTTCACTTTTGTCTAAAAGCACCAAATTTGCGCACAGATCTGTTGATCAATATATAATTAAACAAATTTAGATATTGGGCCCCGAGAATTCTTGCCCCAGTGAGAGCCGTGGCAGCCATTTTTTCAAAATGCCGCCTTGAAAAATCAATTTTTTTTAGATTTCGGAGATAGCTGTACGGAACCATATTTTACCATGTGTGTGAGCGATCAATATTAAAGGGACTAAATTTTCTACAAGACTGATACCTATTTAAGAAGATTCAATACATTATAGTTGAAATTTATGGGCAGAAAGGTGATTTTTTGCGATTTTTTTCCAAAAACGTGGATAATACTCCGAGATAAAATATTCCCCATATTTCAAAAACCCTTTCAAGGTATGAATCATGTTTATCAAAAAACTGCCCATAAGACTTACATAATACGATCGAATCAACTTTGCCAATAAAAGGTAATCCATCAGCCTAAGTGCCATTGCTGTATGGAAAAGAAAGTTAAGCTATCCAAGTCTGATAAGTGATATTTCACTTAAACCGTTACAATGCATAACCCAGATGGCATAATGGGTGTGGCTGTATCATACGTTTGTGCACGGAAGGATGTATTCATAATGTGCAGAAATCAGTTCTATTCGCAAGCCCAGCTTAATAAGGCATATCAACCCTGTTGTTAACTTTGTCTAAACAGTACCATAACTGGCACATTTGTTTGATAAATATATAATAAACAAATTTAGATAGTGGGCCTTCGAGAATTTTGCTCAAGAGATCCGTGGCAGCCGTTTTCCAAAATGGCCTCCTTTTCACATTCCTGTATAATTATGATTTGTCATTCGTGATGTATAATTATGATTTGTCATTTCATGATGAAAATGTGCACTACCCGAACGAAAGTACATGTTTCCTATAACTAATTAACTATCATTTCTAGATATTGTTTTAAATAAATAATCACTAAAGTTGCCAATTTAGAGATTTTTATTAAATAAAAGAATAAAACAAAATCTAAGGTTAAATACACAAAAAATGAAAGTAGTGCAGTTGTAAAAATCGTTTCCAAAATTATTTGGAAAACAATCTATACGTTGCCAACTTGGAGACCGCAAAATCTTTGATGAAACATGAATAAACACAGATTGTAATAATGATAGAAATATTATTATAATAATAATAATTATTATTATTATT
>JZLH01S0619810.1:10711-26741 GCA_001188425.1 Eucidaris tribuloides
TAGGTGTGGTCCCTCTTTCTGAAGACCCTTCAGAGGAACACATGAGATTGTTGTTTGTGGCTAAATCTTTCCAAACCATCAAAACCATTCATTGGTAATATGAAACCGAACTTACGGAGGCTCGTGTGAATAACACCCCACCCCTACGGGGAGCAAAGAAAAAAGGTTAAAATTTATGTTCCATCCCTCCGTCGTGGCGGCCTGCTCTTATTGATAATTTCTCCGCTTTTCGAAAGGAACGAGACATAGTATATTTATTTTTTTTTTTTTTATTTCGTAATTTTTCCATAATGAAAGGGAGTTAGGAGTTCATTTAGAAGGACCCGTTTCAACGTAACATGCTATCGTTATATTGTTACTGTTGCCAATATATTTTCGAGTAGGGAGGGTATGATTTGAAACACTGGATTTGGAGCAATCACCCACTGGTTTAACATCTTGGTAGAGTCCAACCGTCAGCAAAGGTGCTTGACAATATTCTACGTGACTGATGAAAGTTTAGACATTGTTTGTTTTAGCACACAGTGTTCGTTTCACTATAGTATACTTGAACAATTACTGCTTTCAGATTGTTTAACGGCCGGTTAAACTTCAATCATGCGTGACGACTGATAAATTACTCAACTCCATTCCGTTGGTTCTTACTTTTACGTAAATCTGTCTTTTTCGGCCCCAGGGCTTTGCAAGAATTGAACATTTATGTAAATTTACATAGACGCATGTTCGCGTTTTGGCCTGCACAAGACATGTCGAGATGTTGCAAATTCGATTGAACACAATTTTTACAGTCGAACGAGGGCGCATAATCCCTGTTTTTCTCGAAAGTCGGACTTGAAAAATTGCTTGACAAAAATAAGATGAAAATGGTTGTCGTTTGTTCCTTACCTCCAGCACAAGGACGCTGTCAGCCTGATATATCTTCATACCGAAAGTTGGAGACATGAAAATGTCACATCCAAACAAGTTCTGCAAAGTGATCTGCGTGGAGGAAGCTAGTTAAAATTGATCCCTGACCTTGTCAGGTGGAAAAGATATTTATGTTATCTATAGTATTCAAATTTTAAAACTCGTTTGAAGGACGCTCCGTGTGCCTACAGTCCGATAGACAATGATTGATAGATCGATTTATTTTTTTTTAATAAAGGATTCCGTTAAAGTATTGGCTACACTTTACCCACCAGTGTAAAAACCAAAGATCTGAGCACATGATCCCCCATGCACCGGTGCGTCTTTGAGGAGTCTAGAACGAAGCCTCTGAAAAAATGTATTTCAAAATGATCTATTAGTGCTTTGAAAGTGAAAATCGTAAGTTGACTAGATTCACTTGCCATTTCCTCCCCATAGATTTACTGTTGTAACCTAGCTATTAGAAATCGCCCCATTGGGTTTAATTGTTTATTTCATGCATTAACTTGCCATTTGGCCAGCGTACTTTCCAAACTTTTGTATTCTAGGGTGTTATTTGTCTCATTGAACCTACTATGTACTCAGACATCAAAGTTTAGACATTTTATAAATTGAAGCCGCCACAATGTTAGCCTATCACTTTAAACCAATTAACGGTTAGGGTCCTCTACAGGTCGGCCAAAGAAGAATGGCCACAACTTCGATGGTTAGTTTCTTCAAATCGTAGCGCGCAAAGAATGCCGATTAGTTATCTTGCTTTATTTGTTAGAACATTCTTTTCACGACAAATGAACAACCGATGATTAATTTTGAGTAAGTGTTTGGGGCCTAGGGACTATTATCTGAGCCAATGTCATTTCCGAAATTTGTTTCTTTCTCAACACCAGCGATCCTCAAAAAACACCAAAATATTCTCACGTAACGCTGCGTGCCAGTAGCTAGAATACGAGTTGTGCAAAACGAAACGAGACTGAGACAGTCACGCAGTGAAGGCGATGTCAATCGACCGCGCGTCATGTCACTGTGTTGCCAACGTCCTCAACATTCTGTTATAATATTGTTCACATATCTCGTTCTGTGCCCCCTCCTCGGGCTGTTGGTTGGCACGACCCCTGCCTCGCTCCGTCACGACACTACTAGGATGGCCAGGTGGAGCGTCTGGAAAAATCTGTAGTTCCTGGGCAGTTTGGCAGGGCGAAGTGGTGTCTTCGGCTTCTCAGCAGGTTTATGGAAATATCCGCCACGACAGGAGAAGCACTGAGACACTCGGCTGGCCCCCACCCAGGAAACTTTTAGATTGACTCCATCTACAGCGTGTCTCAAAAATTGTGCAAGTGAAAAGCGCCCTCTTGACAATTATGAAGTACTGTTGTGACATAATGGTTACATCAACATCATGATCAAAGTCTCAGCTTTCAAATGCGTTTGTTTTTGTTCAGTTGCTTAATTTTATCTCGAGATATGTTGTAAACAACAAAAGGAGCAATCACAATTGGTGCATTTTTATACGGACTGTAGTAAGTGGCACAATTGTGATTTCACACTTTTGTATCTAATTATGCATATTCCAAGATTAAAACAAGACAAATTGAACAGAATAACCGGTATTTGACACGAAGTCTATGCTTTGACTTTGATGTTAGCATCATGACACGAAAGTATTTCATAAGTGAAAAGAGGACGCTTTTTACTTGCCACTTTTTTTAGACCCACTGTATAGTGTAGTGACGAAGCGAAGCAGGTTGCCACTCAACAGCCCAGGCGGCGCGAACGGGGGCAGGGGGCACTTGGCCCCCCAACAAATTCCGATAGGAAAAAATGCCCCTTTTTCAAAATGAAATGTGCCTTTTGAAAAAAGGCCACACTTTTTATATCACCGCGTTTTCGTTCCTGAAGGTGATTCTCTTTTGTTATTCATTATATTTTATGTTATATTTATGTATATATTTTTTTCTTTTTCTATTACATTTTCTTTCTTTTTTGCCCCTGACGGGGCATTTACAGTACAAAAAAAGACAAAATTGGTAAATTGTGTAACGGACATTGTGCGTAAAAAGGTCATTTGGCATCTATCTTAATGTCCTCATGGGGGAGCAAAAATTAGGCCTTCTACTGTTTGGCCCACTACCCCTCCCCATTTCACCGTAAACAAAAAATGACATTTTTTCTAAGTAATGTGCCTTCTTTAGTTGTAGGCCCCTACTCAAAATAAGTTAAGAAATTTTTTTAAATAAACGCACTTTCGTCACTGAAGGTGATTTTTTTCTTTTTGTTACTGTTTTTATATTCTATGTATTTTTGCCCTTGCCGGGTACGTCATAAAAAGAAAACTTGTTCAACGAAGAGGCAAATATGGACCTAAAAGGGCATTGACCTCTAACTATTAGTGCCCTCGGGGGTGGCAAAATCGACCCTCTCCATCTTTTATCTTTGTAACATTTTTATGTGCTTTCAAGCGATTAAACGTGTCTTCGTGAGAAACCATTCCCGGTTGCTTTTTATTCTCTTTCACAAAGAAAGTCACTATTGGGGAAGAATGCCTTTTTTTCTGTAACAGATCTTTGCGTATTCTACACAGCAGGGCGTCGATCCTGGGTGGCAAGGGGGCGGTCGCCACCCCAATGAAAATATTGGGGGGGACTATGATTTGCCCCCCCCCCCCCAAGTAATTTGCAACTGAAAAATTCATGAAACGTTATGCAAGGAAATGTCTAAAAGTAGTGGCAATACACAACAAAACCATTAAATTTATATAGAATATACTATATTCAATTTCATTTTTCGGCGCGCTCGCGCGCAAATGTTCTATACTACACTTTGGCGCGCGGAGTGCGTCGAACATTTTGAATTTTTCTTACTTTTTTCATCCCAATCCAAAAAATGGATCGACGCCCCTGTTTCACAATATGCGTGTTGACTGCATAATCATTAAGTATATTTAGATGCGCTATCGTGTAGATAGGGTACTGTAACGTTGTAATTAGCCCCAGAATAGACCACAAAGCGAATTTACAACCTGAAATTCCAATTCCCAAACGCTCGCTCGCTACGCTCGCTCGCGGAGTAGTGATAATATATTTATTTCATACTTCAATAATAAAATCCCCTTCAAAAAGATTTTGCTACACTCCAAAAAAATCTGAGTTGTAATTAGCGCCAGAATAGACCACAAAGCGAATTTTACAACTTAAAATTTCCAATTTTCCCAAACCGCACGCTCGCTACGCTCGCTCGCGGAGTAGATATATATTTCATGTTTTCATAATCAGCAATATCCTTCAAAAAAAGATTGGCTCAAGCTACATATTACCGCGCGCGGAAAATAAGCTACTTCAATCAAAAACGTAATCTGATGGTGAAAATATGTGCGTGCTCCCAATGCCCCTTTTGACACACAAGTGCCTTTTTTTGGCTTTGCCACCCCCCCCCCCAAACGAAAATACGTTCCGCCGCCCCTGCAACAGCCCAAGAAGGGGGCACAGAGCGAGATAGGTAAACAATATTACAGAAGAATGTTGAGGATATGTTGGGGAACACAGTGACATGAACGGCGGGTCGACTGACATTGCTTCATGGGCGTGGCTGTTACAGACTCGTTTCTTTTTGGTCATACCTCGTAAACGCGCAGACGATCACAGAAGTTCCTCGCTTTGATACGAAAGACGATGGTAAGGTATGGTTTACATTGTTATTGCGGCTTGATAGTGCAATTCTTTCTATGGCACGTCGTTACGCGAGAATATTTCGGTGTTCTAATGATCGCTGGAGTTGAAAAAAAGCAAATTTGGGAAATTACAATGCTTCCGAATAATAGGCCTAAAATCCAAACATCTTAATCAAAATTGATGATCATGGTATCATTTTATTTGAAAAAGAATGTTTTAGCCCATGAAACAAACACCAATGCCATTTTGTGGATGATGTTAAAGAAATTAACGATCGCAAGTGTTGCGTTCTTTCTGGGCGAGCCGTATAGACCGATTATGGAAAGAGTCCGAAGACTGGACCCTCGGTCTATAGGACCTCGTAAACCAGAGAAACGAGAGAAGAAAATGGTCAGATAAAACCATTCTGCAAAGTGATACGCATGGAGGAAGCTAGTAAAAATTGACCCATGACCTTGCAAGTTGGAAGAAGATATTTCATGGGTTATTGATGTTATAAGTATCACATTTTAAAACCTGTTTCGAAGGACATCCCACGTCTGAAAATATGATACGTAATGGAGAATGCGGCCTTCCACCCGGATGCAAATCCATATTTGTACAGATATTATGATATATTTATGTCAAAGGGGAAGAAAGTTTTGAAAGTCTCTTTTAATCCATTTTGCTTATGACCAGTCCCCTTCCCTCATGCAATGTTGCAATGAACTTAAGGGAATGTTCAAATATTTATTGCTGCTACCCTGTTTGGCGTTCAACGATTTTTAGGGATAGAGCAACGTCGATCTGGCGCTGCTCAGTGGCTGCCGGGCCCACGATTAATTGGGCAAAATGAATTTTCGAATAATTTCTGTTTCTGATTTCATTTCGAATAAAATATGGATTATGGATTATTATTATTATGGATGGATTATTGTTGTACGGAAATAAAATCAATCAATCAATCAACCAACCAACCAATTGTGGGATGGGAGATGAATGAAGAAGATCAGCTGGGTTGAGCGAGTCTACAACGAGGAAGTATTGAAAAGAGTAAGGGAGGATATGAATTTAATCACGACCTGAAAAGAGAGACAAAAGAATTTGATAGGAATATATTCTTAAACATGCGATAGACAGGAGCTACCCCCTATTTTTACGGGGATTTTAGTATTTCTCGAAAATTTCGCCCCTTTAAATTTTCACGGACTGACTTTTTGGCTGCTAATTTGGCCGCGAATTTGACCGCGAAAATTAGTAACTAACACCGCCGACACCCCCTATGACTGTACAAAGTCAATGACCTTAACGCCCTTCTGGTTGACAATGTATTTTGCGTTAACGCCCTTCTGGTTCTATACCGACGATGTATACTCCCTTGAACTACCTTTAAATGTGTGCTTCCTCAAATGATGGTGTACTATACCGATCTGAAACCGTGTACTTCCTTGAATTACAGTACACCGATCTTAAAAAGTGTGCTCCCTTGAACTACGGTATACTACCGATTTTAAAGGTAAATTGCATGGTTGGGGGTAGTCCTCAACTTGGGGTGAAACCATTCTAGAATCAAGTAAACTGTGCAAGGATTCTTCTGTGAAAATTTTGGTTATGAAAAGTTGACTCGTTCTAAAATAACTATCATCTGTATGCCTTGTGACAGACAAATATGTTGTGTAGGATTCTATGGGATGTATTTTTATCGGGGCTCGAGAGAAACAAGTTGCTGCTATATTCATGTTTGATTCGGCTTAAGTAAACAAATTCAAGATAAATCCTTCCCGCCAGATGCACTCCAGCTGGTGTATCCATTGATTTATCTTTCAACCAGTTTGGTTAAAGAGGCATTTTTCCCCCATGAACTATAGTACACCGATATTAAAGAAAAAATGCGTACTGCCTGGAACTACGGTATACCGATCTTAGACTATGCACTTCCTTAAATGATGGTTTCTACTGATCTTAAACCTTGAACTATGGTTTACCTACCGATCTTTATGTGTTTTCTCTTGTTATGTGCACATTGAGCTATCGTGTTACACCCACTGAACTCTACACACCGGCCTTGAACTCTTTCAAGCGTACTCTCTTGAACTATGTTTTTTAGGGGGTGTATTGTACTTTGATGTTTTTATGTTTTGGCACGTTATCAAATGATTACATTTAACGTAAACTTAACCATTACACTACTTTAAAGCTCAAGTGTAGTTTTTGTAAATGGTAAAAAACGAAATTCTTTGCAATTATGTTTTTAGATACACCTATATGATATATCAATGCCCTGAAAATTGTTCGCTCTGAAACCCTCCAGTTTTGAGAAATCACTCAAATGTAAAATCTCCGGGGGGGGGGGATTTCCCATATATAATGTAGATACCGTTAGATGCCCTCCTTTAATTTAAACATCGTAATCACTATAAACAATTTTCAGTAGGTTTGATGTATTTGTTGATCTGTGTAATTTGGCAAATGAAGCAAGACAACATTGTAATTTTCTAAATGTTCACGTTTTGTTTATTCATTTATGCGTTGTATGTTTTATCCTATTTCTTCACATGTATTTGTGACCTCTTTTTGCAGGGCCTCTAGATTTCTTGGTTTTGCCATGTAAATCCTAAAGTAGGCACCTACTGGTGTTTACTTTTGCATGCTGTACTTGTACATTTTGTGTTTCTTTTATACACATGCTCTGATGGATCTATTTTCAAGATTACAAAATAAGGACTGGCATTGAATTGAGTTGAATAGGGTGTTGTTGTTGACTGGTGTTCATTGTTTTGTTGGTGGTAGTGGTGTGTCTGTTGACAACAAGGAACTGGATCAGACTTATCCTATAAACTCAATAGAGACGGTTTGAATTTGGTATAACACGCATTTTCCATAGAGCCTAACACGAGATATCCCGCACTTGGTCTCCATCGGATTAAAAAAAAAAAACCCTTCTGAACGGATCATCTCAACCCAGACAACAAAAGACTGTCAATAAGAATGAAGAAAAAAAATAAATTTCGTTGCGTGTTTGTTTACGAGTTAACGTCATTTGAAATCCGACTGTACGGCGATGGGGCATAGAATTGTACAATGGTAGTGAAATAACGTTTTGTAGCAAGGCGTGATTGTTTAATTTGTTTTGGTGGCATTTAGCGCGTAGAATACTATAATCTAAAAAAAAAATGATAGGGAGTCCATCTTGTCATATATCTTTAAAGCAGGCATAATTATTCTTAAGCGCGTGAGCGAGTGCGCGTGTATGTGTGTGTGTGTGTATATGTGTGTGTGTGTGTGTGTGTGTGTGTGTGTGTGTGTGTGTGTGTGTGTGTGTGTGTGTGTGTGTGTGTGTGTGTGTGTGTGTGTGTGTGCGTGCGTGTGCGTGTGCGTGTGTGTGCGTGTGCGTGTGCGTGTGTGTGCGTGTGTGTGTGTATGTGTGTGTGTGTGTGTGTGTGTGTGCGCGCGTGCGTGCGAGCGTGACATATTCGAAGTAAAGACGGCAAATAGTAGATACTTTTTAAAGAATACAGAACCTCGCATTATCCCAAAACAAACATCCAAAACCAGCGGAATCAGCGTTTTTGAAAGGCAAAACATACAAGACACAAAGGTTCATAAAAACAAATATAATTAAAAAGCAAAATAAAATTAACAATTAATTCAAATGAATTACAAAAAATCTCCTTTTCTATACATGTATAAACAATCAGAAGAGAAATCTCGAATATTTTTTTTTGACTGATAAATTTTCATAGGATTGCTTTGAACAACATAATTATGGAGAGCTTATTTGCAAAAGGGGTTAGATCCATTTCCACCAAAAATAAGTAATTAAAGGTAAATGACATGATTGGGAGTAGTCCTCAACTTGGGCTGAAACTACTCTTGAATTAAGTAAACTATGCAAGGACTCTCCTGTGAAAATCTTGTACTCAAACGTTGCCTCATTCTAAAATAAACAATGTTAATATCACTCGTAGCACGGTAACCTGTTTTGTGGCTCTCTATGAGGCTTGTTTTTATCGTCCCCGGAAAAAAATAAGGTACTCCTATGTTTATGCTTGATTCTCCTTAAGTAAACAAATTACAGACAAATCCTCCCAGGTGGGAGATCCACTCTTGCTAGTGTATAGCTGGTATATATTTCAACTCATTTGGTTCTTGAGGCGTTTTCAAGTGTTCCCAATCATGTCACTAACCTTTAACATCAGTGCATTGATCACATTTTTATCTAAAAACAAATTGAAATTCGATGCCAAATTACAAAAGCAAGTTCGAGGTGCAGCGTAAATTACTTTTATTTTTGCATGGGAGTTTGTATAGACTCGTTAAAGGAATGCAATTTTTTCCAAAGTCATTAAAGTGGATCTAGTCCCGTTTTGCAATTAAAGATTGTGTCATTGATTTGCACGTCAAAAAACATCTAAATGAATGAAATCAGCTGAAATCATACCCAATGTGAAGATTGATATAAATAAACACATCTCATAGAGACTTGGGGTAAAATATTGAGTTTGGTGAAAATCTGGACGGTTAAACTTCATCTTTTTTCAAATGACTCTAACGTCTTTCAAAAAAAATAAAAAATCCGTGACGTCGACGTGCACGGGCCGTTCCAAAATTGTCCGATCAGCCGTTAGCCGAAGAGCGCACAGAGTTTAGCCGTTTAACCAATCAGTGCGCTCGCTGGTCTTGCGGCGGTACACGTAACCGCGAATCGCAATTTGAGCAAAATTTAAGCTCACGGAAAAAACAACATTCTGGTAACATGTCGATATTAGTTTTTCTCATAAAACAACAAATTCATGACGTATGGATCTCAAACTTTCAACACACCATTTGTAAGTACTAAACTACCAAATGGTATTGATAATGAAGGGAAGTAATGGACTTGCACATCCCTGACACAATCTTTAAGAGCGGCAGAGCCTTCAGTATCCCTCCAGGCTGTGATGTGCCTGACCTGCCGCGACTTTCCCAGGGTCTTACACTTTACCATCACGTAGAAACTAAGATGGGTAATACAATATGCCAAACGAAACAAACTCGACTAACAAAATAATATTACTGTTTACATCCGTCATTGTAAGTTTGTTGATACCTGGTTGGTCAATTGCACATCATGTGATTAATGATATTCCAACTAGATCCATGGAGGTGTCGCCCTTGTGACGTCAATTCAGAAATAGTCGACTATTTGGGTTTTGACGTCACACATAATGACGTCAAAACCCAAATAGTAGATTCACGGCTTGTATTTGTAAAGTCAGAAAATAACACCCCACGTTAAAAATGTGTCGCAATTGTATCTTAATAAACTTTTTAAAAATGTTTCAGTGCTCGGTTTGCCATTTTGCACGCTCACTGAGTCTAGTAAATCTTAACCAAACGTGTTTTGTAAAGGAAGACAAATTTTGTGGGGGAACTATATACAGTTTTAATGTACCGTACGCTATTTGTTTCCATGCGTGTGAAAGACATTATAGCGTGCTACACCCTTATGGAAGTCTAGCAAAGTTTCAGACTAACACTGGCTTAGATTCGTCAAGTTTAAGTTTTGATTCCAGTTAAAATACGAATGAGGATTAAATTAGTGTTTTATAGGTTTATGAAATTGGTACTCGACCAACTAGAGTATACGTTTATGGAATTGTATCCCTATCCATACCGCAAATAAAAATATCGCGCAACTATGTGCCGTGCAACACACACGCACTCGTAGGGGTACCGTAAGTACATTTTCTTTTCTTTTTTTTTACTTTGTGTAGTTTCCCTGTTAATTCGATGACAGATATAAAACAAATATGTACTGATACGAGAGTCTTTGTTTGAAACTATGACGCCCTCGGTTACGTTGACTGTTAACTATTTTCCCGAGGGGCGCAATATAGTACAGTCGACGTTACCTCAGGCTCGTCATAGTTTCAACCAGAGACTCTCGTATTTGTATACTATCAAAATATCGTAGACGTGACAAATAAAAGAAAAACAGCTTTGTCCTTGATGAGTTCACGACATGATTGCGAACACTTGAAAATGCCTCAAGAACTAAATGAGTTGAAATATATACCAACTATACACTAGCAGGAGTAATTTGTTTACTTAAGGAGAATCAAGCATAAACATAGAAGTATCTTAATTTCATCCGGGGACGACAAAAATAAGCCCCATAGAGAGCCACACAGCAGGTTTCCGTGCTACTAATGATATTGACATTGTTTATTTTAGAATGAGTCAACGTTTGACTACAAGATTTTCACAGGAGAATCCTTGCATAGTTTACTTGATTCTAGAATAGTTTCAGCGCAAGTTCAGGACAACCCTCAATCATGTCATTTACCTTTAGCACCGGTAAATGATACAAATACATCGATTTTACGATGGTCGTTAAAGTATATTAATGCGCCAATTTTTATGACGTGCACGGTACCCGGATTATATATCGTTTGCTCTTAAAGCTTGTTTGATATTAATACCGTTATATACACCGACGGATCGTGAGCGACTGGGGGGGGAGGGGCGACGGGGTATTAGACAAAGCTTTCATTACAACACAATGTTAGTATAATTTGTGTCAGTATATATATGTATTTCTATCATTGCGCTACCTTGGGCAAAATGTCAAAGACATGATAGTGGGGACAAATCTATTATAATACATGTTGACATTTTGGGAAGCAATTTACAGGATTGACGGCTAAAATTATGGCCATCACCACATGCAGGCGTGAACTGCTGTTGAAAGGTGACAAGGCAAAAAACACATATTTATGAAAATGTGGATACACACAAGTGTGAATATTAACCATGAAAATGAGGAAACACGTGGTAGAAAGGCCTACTTCTTGATAGGGCGGAGGTAGATGAGGGTAAGCTTCCTCCGACTTTAAACCATTTTTCGACAATTCCTAGCAACCAAATGCCTATACCAGGCAGCAGAGGTGCTGTGGCGATATTGGTAAGGCGCGTGCCTGGCAATCTAGAGGTATGGAGTTCGAGTACAACACCCGCCCGGCATTAACTCTTAACATGCCAGAGGATTTTAAACTGTATGGAGTTTATGTGTATTATTTGGTGCAGATCTGCGACTTCGGCATGTTAAGAGTTAAAGACACTACATAACACTGTGGAAAACCCGTTTAAAAAATCATTTGCTATCTGACATATCTGACAGTGTTTGAATAGACAAATAAACACCCTAGAACACAAAAGTTTGAACAGATATGCTGTCAATAGTACAATATGTGCAGATACAAATTGGCACATTAATTTTATATCAGGCGATAGGAAATTCTGCAACACAGCAGTCTATGGAGAAAAGCTGGAATGGTCTCTCAATGATTTTCACTTTTTTTAAAGCACTTAATCATTGTTTTACACTGCAATTTTTTCAGGGCTTCATTTTTAGACTGTATCAAAGACACTATAGTAGTATGGGGAATCATGTAGCTCAGATTTTTTTAAACTGGAAACATTGTTATACAGTGCCTTTAATGTCCTTCAGCAAGATATTTTTAATCTGGTTTGCTGCTCTCCACCCAGGTGTGTAAATGGGCACCCGGTAGGAATGGAATGAGTGCGCCTATTGTGGCTGCCAAGTCTTGACTGATCTCCGTTGGAGTGGACAGGTGTCTGATAGACTTACAAGCATCCGATGACCGGGGTAATAGTAGTGTAAAGCGCTTAGAGATGATGTATTTCATATTAGGCGCTACATAAGGCCATATAAAAAAAAACATGTTTCTCGTCCCCGCCCGCCTCAGATTTTGGGGCCGCTTGAATTTATTTTTTATTTTTTATTTTCAACAAACTTTGAAAAAAAAAGTTTAAAAAGAAGTTAAAATGCCGAAATTCCATTGGGATATCTGATGACATAAACACACTCTTCCACACCAACACAGTGATGTTTATATGGCCTTGCCTGGGGCAATTGAATTGGTTGTCAAGTCACCGAGGTGCTTGGTCAAGCGTATGTTGCCCATAGACTGGAGCTCTGGCTTGGTATACATGACTTGATGACTGATGAAATTTTTCCCCCTTGTTTTCCTTTTTCTAGTCAGTGTATTGTCCAGTATGTATGGCATGACATGTCAGACTCAGATGACAAATTCTATACCCCTTTTCTGCAGTAGGGTCTACTACATGGATCCTGGGTGTTAGGACCCATGTCATCTCCCTTTCCTTTTGAAGTGTAGATAGTAGGCCTATGGCTCGTTTGGTACATGCCCTTTGTTTCCTTTTTGTCTTTTTTTTTACAGTATTTGTACTAGTAAAAACATTGTATATGTTCACTTACTACAAAATGTTCATTATTTTGATGATTCGTTTGATTTGGAACGTACATGTACATGAAAATGCTAAAAATTTCAGATGGTGGCCATCTTGAATAATAAAAAAAATAAATAAAAAGCCCCTCTTTTTCATTTTTTTCAAAAACTCGGACGAGAAACATATATTTCTTTTACATGGCCTAAATCAAAACTATTATTATTATTATACCATACTGGAAGTGAAAAAAAAGCGGAAAGTGACTTCACGAATGACACCTTTTATGCCCAAAAGAAAAGACAGGACAAATTATCCAAGATTAATATTATGTTATATAGTTAGCAACTCGAGGGAATGATTTCATGCATTCAATTATATTAAAATAGCGCTATTATAATAGCGCTATTGCTATGAAAGATGATAAAGCGCCATCTAACTGTCGTTTACACATAATCTACTGGGATTGCAGCACCGTTTACACCACCACCACCACCACCAACTGAACCAACAAGTGCATGTTCTTAAAGCACAAGTTTAGTTCGGGCGACATTTTTTTTATTTGAAAGCTTTATGCCCAAAGGTCATATCACACCAATAACAGATTCTGAATGTCTTTACTTTTCTTTTTTTTTTATTAATTAATGACAAATCTTGGGGGGGCCGAGATTTTTGAATATATTTTACAATATAGCATCAAAAGGGTCAGAGTCTGATCTTTCTGATGAGGTAGAATTCGGATAACCTCAACACCGTATTAACCCTTTGGATGCTATAATGTAAAATATAGTCGAAAATCTCGGGATCTCTCCCCCCGAGATCTCTCATTAATTAATAAAAAAAAATAATAATAATAAAGACATTCAGAATCTGTTATTGGTGTGATATGACCTTTGGGCATAAAGCTTTCAAATAAAACAAAAATTGCCAAAACTAAACTTGCGCTTTAAAATAAAGTGTTTTCTAGTAGAGTGTGCACAATGGACAAGAAAATTGATCATTGCGTTATCATTCCTGCTGACATTTACTCCTCGACATTGATAAAGGTAGGGGGTTCCTGGCTTAACCCCACCTCGGGCTGGACGGGGACTTGGACACTTGAGCGTGTGGCCTTAGCATGGTAATCTTCGCTCTGACCAGCAAAACATGCACGTCGGTTGTCCCGCAGATGTTATTTACTGCTCAGGGCCTTAACAGTTATTTTTTTCTAATTTGAAAAATATTGCTTTACATGATATTTGCACTCAACAGACTGACAGAAAGGATTTAAAAATATAACTCTACTTTGATTTCATGTGAAAAGAGCCAATCGTTTTCAAGTTAGAGACAATTTAGTGTTAAAGCCCTTCTGCCGGAAACATATGTTAGGGCCCTTTTGCTGGGCAACCGACGTGCAGTATTATTAATTTGGAAAAATTCGGATGCTAAATTCTCCAGAACATGGGGTAGGGAAGATCGTAAAATTTGTGATCTGTTGTTTTTCTTCCTTTATTTTAGTTTCTGTTTACCGATTAAAGCCGAAGTTTAGTTTTGGGGATTTTTTGTTATTTGAAAGCTTTATGCCCCAAAGTCATAACACTGCAATAATAGATTCTGAATGTCTTTAGTTGTTTTTTTAAATTAGTAAATGAAAAATCTCGGGGGGACCCCCGAGATTTTCGACTATATTTTACATTATAGCATCCAAAGGGTTAAAAAGGCTTAAGGTTGCATGTGTTATACCTCATCTG
Source organism: Eucidaris tribuloides (assembly GCA_001188425.1). Classification (NCBI taxonomy): domain Eukaryota; kingdom Metazoa; phylum Echinodermata; class Echinoidea; order Cidaroida; family Cidaridae; genus Eucidaris; species Eucidaris tribuloides. The sequence goes on from JZLH01S0619810.1 coordinate 25,245, forward strand.
AAAGAGCAGACTCTGCTCTTTCAGATGAGGTATAGCTCAAAAAGACAAAAAGAATGTTATATGAGTTATACCTCATCTAAAAGAGCAAGTCCTGTCTCTTTGCATAGAGTAGACGTTCTGCTCTTTCAGAATGAGGTATAAACACATCAACCTTAAAGCTTTTAACCTTTGGATCTATTTAATGTAATATTAGTTTCCAAGAAATCTCGGGCGGTCCCCCCGCGTATTCTTGTTCATTGAACGTAATAAATAAGAAAAAAACCTAAAGACATCAGATCTATTATTGCGGGGTTATGACTGTTGGGACAGTAAAGCCTTCAGAGAGATCAATAAAAAATCCCCAAACAAACTTGGCTTTAATGGAGAAAATATCCCTCTTTGCAATTTTTTTTGTCTATTCCTCTTCCTTTTGTTACCCTGGCAGTCTCTCGTCTTTTTTCTTTTTTTGTATGTTTTTTTAGTTTTTTTTTTTTTTTTTTTTTTTTCCTGGTTTGGTACGCCATTATGTACCTCTACCTGCTGTAAACCTCTATTGTTGTTTATATTCACGATATCCCTATTCTGCAATAGTAATTGGCTATACATACATCTAATTACCATTTACATTTATCTGAATGGGGTCTTCTATTTTTATAAATGAGTCTCTAATTAATCCTTTATGATTGGAACAATAACAAATTATGTTTGAAAAGATCTCAATAATATTTCTTGTCTCGTTTCTTCTCCAAGGCGGAGTAGATTAAGTCAATCAAAGTCAGGGCGCGCTCCGACGTGACAGAGGCTGGAATGCAGTAAAATGGTTTGGCATCTTAAAAAGTTTAGGCATGTTTTTCGCCTCCCCATAGGGGTGGGGTGTTAATTCACACTACCATAGTAATTCGGTTTCATATTACCAATGAAACGATTTTAATGGTTTGGAAAGACTTCCAGCAAACAAATAATATCAATATGTTTCTCTGAAGGGGTCTCAGAAAGAAGACCACGCCCCTCGAAGACGAAAGTGACCTCCTATCTTCATAAGACAGTGACAAGGAGGATGAGGCTACTAATTAAAGATGATGGCTTTCTCTTCGCATCATTATATCCAATGTACTGAGAATTCGCATGACAGTAAATTTTAAGATGTTTACAATAATAAACTGCCTTTAGAATTGAGAAAGAATAAGAAATTATAACTTGAAGAGGTCTCGTTTAAAATATGAGGCGTTTGCTCCTTGCCACTGTCTTATGAAGATAGGAGGTCACTATCGTCTTCGAGGGATGTGGTCTTCTTTCTGCGACCCCTTCAGGGGAACATATTCGCATTTTTTGTTTGCTGGAAGTCTTTCCAAACCATTAAAACTGTTTCATTGGTAATATGAAACCGAATTACGATGCTAGTGTTAATTAACACCCCACCCCTATAGGGAGGCGAAAAAATGCAAAATTTTATGTTCCAGCCCCTCTGTCGTGGGGCATCCTGCATTTGATAATCTCTCCGCCTTGGAGAAGAAACGA
>JZLH01S0619810.1:26766-44266 GCA_001188425.1 Eucidaris tribuloides
TAGTCAACGTTCCTCATGGTTCTAAAACAAACAATGTCATATCCACTAGTTAGCATGGAAAACTGCGTGTGGCTCTCTATGGGGCTTATTTTTCCTACCGGCAAAGAATAAGATATCTATGTTTGCTTGATTCCTCTTAGAGTAACAAATTACAGACAATCCTCCCAGGTGGGAGATCCACATCTGCTAGTGAACAGCTGCGTATATATTTCAAACTCATTTGGTTCTTGAGGCATTTTCAAGTGTTCCCAATGATGTAACTACCTTTAACGGCCTTCATCAAAGATAATCAAAACCTATTTATTTAGAAATACGTGCTTTTGAACGCACCCGTCCACCTGGTTACGGTCCTGGTAGGTCGATATGTCATACTGCAAATGTGCTTACAAACAGATTATGCAAGTGTTATCAGCGCTTTATAACAATCTCCGTTTGAATTAAATGCAGTTTGCAATATGCAAAACTCAAAAGGTGCATCCCACGTGAGTGAATGAATTTTGGAGGAAAGTTTTCTGCACAAAAATTGTTTTGATTTTGATAAGTGTATTCTGAAAAACACAGATTTTGAAGCGAGAGAGAAAATTCCACGGGTGTGTGGGAGCGCGTTGAATATCCAATTGATGCACAAACTTTAAACTATCACTTTAAATTCTTCAAAGAAACGTATCTACTTTAAAAATTAATATAAAAATTTGCTCAGTCGACTTGGCCTGCATGCTTTATATCCAGTTGGAGTTTATAGCAGTACATGACCAGAACCAGACCACACAACACAACAAAATTATTGACCCCTAGAAGTAAAGTTAAAAAAAGAATATACTTACACGGAAATCTATATCATAAGCCCACAATTTCTAGCTCGGTTCGCGTCAGTTTTCTTTTTTCTTTTCATTCCTTTCTTTTTTTTCTTCGTTTTTTTTCTTTTTTTGCCGGCGATTGGGGGGCACGTGCCCCCCGTTGCCCCCCCCCCCCGTAAGTTACGCACTGCTTAGAGATGATGTTTTTCATATTAGGCGTACATAAAATCAAAAACTATTATTACTGTCCAGAGATAGCCAGAATTTATTTGACAAAAATGACCAGGTGTTCTTGTTATGATATGGTGGGTAGAACAATCCGCGTGACACATTTGAAAAGTGATTCTGCAGTGCCGTGGTTGGTGGAACGTTGACGTCAGAGGTCAATGACTCTAATTTGACCCCATTCCTAGTATCCAGTTTTCTGCATAGATTTCCTGAAGCAGATATTTGAATTTTACGTCAGTGGTGTTCTAATGAAGATATGAAAATATCTATCAACGTACCCATTGTGATAGATTTGATTATGTTTAAGTCCTCATTTGCGGCTAAAAATCAAATCTGTTTTCCATTTTTCGGATTTTTGTACAAATTGGCCTAAAATAAAACAATACGTTAATAACGGATTTCGGTTTTTATACATTTAACCTCAAAACTTCCATAATATTTTATACTGAAAGATGGACAAAAAGTATTGTCGGCAGGTCAAAGCCGTAATGGCGCAAGGTCATTTGAAAGTTCAATGACCTCTAAATTTACATTATTTCCCCATTATATGGTTTTCCTATAATAATCTTAAACAGATGCATAGTTTTTTCACATAATGGAACGTCAAATGAAAGATATCATAATATCATCCACTGGTATCTTCGCTGAGCAAATTTGGAAAATTTAAAACACTCATGTTTGGCGGTCAAAACCCTCACATTTTAAACATTTTTTTCAGATTATAGTCAAATTGGCATGAAATTCAAGGTAAAAAAATTTACAAACCACTTCATTGACAAGTTTGCATACGATTCACACCTCAAGACCTTTTCTCGCAATATACACTAAAGGTGGACAAAAAGTATGTCAGCAGTCAGTCGTCCTTCCACAAGGTCCCTGAGAAGTTCAATACCCCAAATCCTATATTTCCCCTAAATTGGTTTTCCTATAATAAAATCTTAACAGATACTTGGTTTTTCACATAATGGGCGTCAAATGGAAGATATTGTATATCTGTCCATAAATATCCATTGCGAGAAATTTGGAAACATTTAAAGCCTCATTTTGGGCCAAAACTATCAAATGTTCACATTGTTCGGATTTTTGGTACAATTGGCCGAAATTAAAGTTAAAAATTTTAAACGATTTTGGTTTTGCCAAACGATTCAATACCTACAAGACCTTTCCCACAATATATTACTGACAAGATACCGTAAACGTATAGTCAAGCCAGGTCAAGCCGTCCTTGCGCAATGTCACTGGAAGTTCGATGACCTAAATATATTATATCCCTTGTATTGGTTTTCTCTTATTAAATCTTAAAGGATAAGTGGTTTTCCAAAATACATTGGGTGTCAAGTGAAAGATATCACTAATATCTATCAATTATTCCCATTGTGAGGAAAATTTGCAATTTTAAAACCCTTATTTCGCTGCCACAACTCTCAAATTTTTCACATTTTTTTGAGATGTGGTATAAACTGGTGTTTACTGTATTTTTTTTTGCTAAAAAAAAAAGAATATACGTGGGCTTTTAAAGATTAGAAAGGTTTTTTTGGTTTGCTTGTTTATTATTATTATTATTATTTATGAAATGATTATGAATGACCATTTGCAGACGTATGTGCATCAGTGATTAACAGAGAGAGCGCAAAAAACAGACCTCGCCCCATTTCATGATATTTATGAAGTTTTGTCATTACAACTGCGGAAAATCCATTAGTTCAAATGGCATGACCAAACAAAACATCATGCGCCTTTGGATTGTACAAATTACTGTCTATAATGAATGAACCAGGCAACTCCGTTTTGTGCGTGTGAGATTTACTGGTTGTGAAACGTGAGTTGAGAGCTAAATTTATTTTTCCTCTACTTTGGGGCCAACACCCACCTACTTCTTTTGCATGGCTAAATGTTCTTTGTGTCTGCTCCGACCCTTGCGATTATAGCCTTATGAACATATAAGAATCATGTAAATAATTGCATCCTGCGTGCAAAAGTGTTATGTTGTTGTTTGGGAGTGTCGTGCCGTGCAGCCATGCAGGTTAATTCGTGTACGTAGGATAAAGCCACCGTGCGTATAGCGTGCGTGCGCCGTGTGTGTGTCTGTATAATTTATGTGTGTGCATGTGTTGTCCATATGTGCATTTGAATGCGTTCAGTATGTATTTGTGTATGTGTGTTGTGTGTGCTGTGTGTGCGTGTGTTTGCATTTCATGTGGGTGTGTGTGTGTGGTGTGTGTGTGTGTGTGTGTGTGTTGTGTGTGTTGTGTGTGCTGTGCTCGCCCGGCTGCGCTGCGTGCGTGCGTGCGTGTGATGTTGTTGTGTGTGTTGTGTGTGTGTGTGTGTGTGGTGTGTGTGTGTGTGTGGTGTGTGTGTGTGTGGTGTGATGTGTGTGTGTGTGTGTGTGTTGTGTGTGGTGTGTGTGTGTGTATGTGCTTGTTGGAACATACGTTTTTGAATCGAGCCCATCCAGACAGATGATCATTCCCTCTAGGTGTGAGCGGTCCTGTCTACGCACCTGCGTCAAGTGAAGATATAATGATAGCCATCGTGCGTTAAATTAACATCTTAAATCACTCATTTCAGGCCACCCCCCCCATGTAAATGTTAAGGGTTTTGCACACTGACCTATTAAAAGATAAAATATCCAGTACGAAATTATATTCATTTGACTTTTTTTTAATAAATAAAAATAATTAAATTACGTTTACTCTCAAAAACCGTATATGCACCTAAATGAGTTAGAAATGTGTCCACAATAGATATCCCATTTGAAAATTGAATATTTAATACTCATTTTCACTATTTAATAGCTGTTTCAAACATTTCGCATGACATAAAATAGTTTACACTGTTAACAAGTATTTAACTTTCTTCCAAACGAAATTATTGTTTACTGAGGGTGGTCAATATGATTTTATGTTTTATTACAAAAGTTACGTTAAGAAAACGTAGTTGATATTTCCTGGTTGAATAAATTCATCGCAATGAGGCTTCATACCATTCCAGTACCATTTAATTCAAGTTTTTTTTTTGTTAGATGCCAAAAGGACAATGGAGAAGGTTGGTGGGTAATTTTGGCTACTGCATGTTCACTGCGTTTGTTTTGGCTGCATTTGATTTTCGAATTGGCCAAAAAAATATTTGCGGTGAGAAGCAGTTGACAGTGATGAAGAAATAATTATGGAAAGTCTATGCATACTGCTACAAAGTTGGAGTATTATGTCCTGAGACAGGGGCGGATCCAAGATTTTTAAATGGGGGACAGAAACTTTATAATGAGCGCGTAAAGCGCGAAGTCCCTTTTGCAGGCGGTTCCAGGCCCTGGAAGCTTTACGATCTTTAAACAATCTCTTCGGCTCTATATATTTTAAGCGAGAAAAGCAAAATTCACTATTTTTATTCTTTTTGTATGTTAGACTATCATGTTTGACCAGACGTCTCTGAATCCCATTTGGCTCATATTGTCATGGTTTACATTGTGGAACTTCAAACTAAAAATAATTGTCAGTTACATAGCTACTAGTGTTAATGAATAAACTTCTAACGTTTAGAAAGCAGTTTTTGCTGCACTGGCAAGATATGCATGGATCACACAGCCTTGAAATTTCCACTGCAAAATGGAGTATGAAATAGCCTAGTATACCTCGGGATATACACCAGTAGGCATATGAGAGGAAATAGCAGTCGGGAATCGAGTCAGCCTAAGCACTCATAGATTTTTACTTGTTTAAGCCACTAAATAAACATTTTAAAATACAATTTCAGGCTTCACTTAAAACCTTATCAATGACATTTAGAGCGTGGGCGGACTATATGGGATTGTAGTTTACATTTGTGGAAAACTTGGTGATTGTAAACTCGTGTCCTAAATGTTTCTCAGACACTTGCTGAGCATCAAATGTATTTTGTGTTAGTTTGCTGCAATTTTCCTTTTAGCAGATCAGGCTATCACCACCCCCACATGATCTTCTCGTAATCATCTTTATCCATTACATCCATTATCACATCATCGTCATCGTCTTCTCGTTAGATCACATATTGATCTTTATCTCCACCCCTCCCTCTTCCACGCGAGATTCATGGCTACGTCGATGAAAAAACCATTTGCTCAAAGTTTACTTGGGATTCATATATGTACACGTACTTTAACTTTATCGGCTGTTGCTCCCCTACAATTCGGCATTCCCACCTTTGATATCACAGGCCGTCGTTTCCGAATTTGTAAAAACAAATCATTATGCAGAAATTTAGTTTTACAATACTTGAATTTTTAAAGCTGAAGTATTCCCTTTCACTTGTTCATGTTGTGTTATCTGATTAGAAATATCAGAAACAAATTACATCCCCAGAAATTAAATTCAAGGATTCAAATTCCACATTTCCGTTAAAATTGTCTTTATGGAATAACTCCAAAGACAAGAGTTTACATTACATGTTGCAGTCAAGCAAAACTGTTTCGAAAAATAATATGTCTCAATACTGACCGTTTAAAACCTTTCCAATTAACTTTTTACAAATCCGGTAATACAAACAGACAAATATTTGTTGTGGATATTATATTGAATTACACTTCAAGTCACACACAAAAACCGTTTCATTCTGTCTAATACATTTTTTCATTTTGACTCATCTTGTATATTCGTTCCATGTCCTTGCATTCATTTCATTCTAGTTTATAAGACATTTTTCAGCCAATTTGACGTCATAAAGTAGTTTGTTGAATAAAGAGGGCTTACTAGATGGAGAATTTTCAATTCGAAACGAGAGTGAATGGATAAGATAATGTTTTATTAGAGGTTTACACACTTTATCAGGAAGTATCCAGTAAACAGAAATATTATAATACGAAGGGTTGGTGTGATAGAATTCAAAGGTTTGTATATGGGAGTGTTGATCTTGCCTTGGGGGAACCCACTTTGATATTATGGTTATTTGTGTCTAAACCCACGTTGAGTTTTTGTTTGTGCCTTCTGCTAATGTGCTCATATTGTACAGTAGTATACTGTTATATGTAGGTACAAAACTTTTTTTATGACAACAAATCAAATCCAAAGTGAAATGAATTGAATTCAAATATTTACCCCATTATGCGGAACCATTGGTACTTCAAAGCCATAACACTCCATCCTGTGCATATAGACTTCTACACTTATTTCTTTAAATCCAGTATCTGCTCTCACCACCACAGAACAAACACAATCTTGTGAAATTCATTGCATCAAAACAAATCAAGAAGCCATGCAGTGGACCCCCCCCCAAAAAAAAAAAATGAAAATTAAATAAATTAACATAAATAAATTAAAAAAATCACCTGTGATGCCTCAATATTAAAAGCAATTTAAATAATGGTCTGGACTGGCATCAGCTTTGGTGCGCATGAATTTGGTTCACCAGGAAAATGTTTATTATGTTTTCATGAAAAACATAAACTTTGTTGTATTAAAAATAAAAATCATGATCCCGACTCAATGGCCTACATATTGTTTGCCATTATGTGTGGAATTGTAATTTGATTTATTAAAAACTTGTTACATGCAGGGTGTTTGAAGTGTTTTTCGGTCATGGGAAAGAACCTAAAGAAACTGTGAAAAGTGAAACGGCGATAATATTTGCATGATACTGAGTAAAATCAGTCACACGTGTTATAGGCCACAGTTCGCCTATTCGATCTATAGTGCATATTACTAAATTAGTTTCTTTATTCAAACATCAAGTTCATTTTTCTGTAACTTGGACCTTTTGGTTAGCGGACAGTTTAGAAATAATAGACAAAATGTTTAAATCTTGGGAGTTTGTGCCCAAAATGAGCGTTTTAGATTCATTTGTAAATTTCATCAAGACAACACTACATAAAAATTAAGGTTATACTTTACACAATTTGTGCTGAAAAATCAATAACAAGAGAAACGATGTGAATTAAAGGGTCAGTGCAACTTTTATACCTTCCTTAAGGACGGCTTGACCTTTCGCCATATACTTTAAGCTATTTTTAGGTATATTTTTATGAGAACAGGTTGTTATTTAGAATATAATTTATTCAAACTGTATATTCATCGATAGACATTCAAATATCTTTATTTTACACCCTATCTCTACCGTATCTGTACAAGAATTATTATGCTTTAAACCCATAACGAAAATTATGTTGAATTTTAGAGAAGGTCATTAGAACTTCTAAGAGACTTCCTATCTTTTTAGTATTAAGAATGTAGATCCTAGCTACATACTTTTTTGGTCATCGTGTAGGTATAATGGAAAGGTCTTGAGGTTTGATCGTTTGCAAAAGCCATTCGTTTTAGAAATTTTAACTTTAATTTCAGGCCAATTCTGTACCAAAATCCGAAAATGTGTGAATCATTGATAGTTTTTGGCCAAAATGAGGGCCTTAAATGTATCGGAATTTTCCTCGCCAATGGATACATTGGGACAGATATGACAAATATCTATCCATTCTGAACGTCCATACTAGGTTAAAAACCAAGTATCCTGTTTGAGATTATTATACGAAAATTTCAATTTGTAAGGGGGAAATATAGGATTTTAGGCGTCATGGAACTTTCAGTGACATTGTGGAAGGCGACTTGACTGGACATACCTTTTTGCATCCTTTAGTGTATATTGTGGGATAAGGTCTTGAGGTGTGAATCGTATGCAAAATTGTCAATGAAGTGTTGTAATTTTCTACTTGAATTTCATGCCAATTTGGACGTATAATACTGAAAAAAATGTTTTAAAATTTGAGGGTTTTGAGCCAAATGAGTGTTTTAAATTTTCCAAATTTGCGTCACAATGGCATACCATTTGGAGACGATTATATTACTGATATCTTTCATTTGACGTCATTATGGTGAAAACTATGCAATCTGTTTAAGATTTATTATAGAAAAACCAATATAAGGGGAAATTATGTAATTTAGAGGTCATTTGAACTTTACAATGACCTGCCAGTACGGCTTGACTGCCGACATACTTTTTGCGTCATCTTTTAGTTATATTATGGAAAGTTTTTGACCGTGTAAATCGTATTAAAAACAAATCCGTTTATTAACGTATTAGTTTTTATTTAGGCCAATTTCTACAAAATCCGGAAAAAATGTGAAATTTGAGTTTTTAGCCCAAAAATTGAGGACTTTAACATAATCAAATCTCATCACAATGGGTATCGTTGGATAGATATTTTTAAATCTTTACATTAGACACCACTGACGTAAAAATTCAAATATACTGTCAGGGCAAATATATATGCAGAACACTGGCATACATAGAATTGGGGGTCAAATAGAGGTCATTGACTCTGACGTGCACGTTCACACCCACGCCCATCAGAAATCAATTTTCAAATGTGTCAGGGATGTTCTACCAAATATCATAACAAGACACTCTGAATTTTGTCAAATAAATTCTGGCTATCTCTTGGACTATATTATGTATACCATTACTGGAAGTGAAAAGAAGCGGAAAATGACTTCACGAATGACACCCTTTTATGCCAAAAGAAAGACAGGAACAATTATCCCAAGCATTAATATTATGTAATATTGTTAGCAACCTCGAGAGAATGATTTCATGGGATTTAATTTATATTAAAATAGCGCTATTATAAATAGCGCTATTGCTATGAAGATGATAAAGCCATCTAAGTGTCAGTTTACACTATACTCCACTGGGATTGCCAGGCACCGTTTACCCACACCAACGAACAACCAGAACCCAACAACTGCATGTTCTTAAAGCACAAGGGTTAGTTCGGACGATTTGTTTTTATGGAAAGCTTTATGCCAAAGGTCATATCACACCAATAAGAGCTCTGAATGTCTTAGTTTTCTTTTTTTATTAATTAACGACAAATCTCGGGAGGGCGAGATTTTCGACTATATTACATTATAGCATCCAAAAGGGTCAAGTTTGATCTTTCTGATGAGGTAAAAAAAATTCAAATAACCTTAAACACGTATTAACGCCTTTGGATGCTTATATTTGTAAAATATAGTCGAAATCTCGGGCTCGCTCCCCACAGATTTCTCATTAATTAATAAAAAAAATAAACATGTCAGAATCTGTTATTGTGTGCGATATGACCTTTGCGCATTAAAGCTTTTCAAATAAACAAAAATTGCCAAAACTATATTGCGCTTTAAATTAAAAGATGTTTTCTAGTAGAGTTGTGCCCACAATGGACAAGTAAAATTGATCATTGCCTACACATTCCTGCGGACTTTTAACTACATTCAACCTTGATAAAAGTAAGGGGCTTCCTGGCTTACCCCCTTCGGGCTGGGACGGGGACTTGTGACACTTGCAGCGTGTGGCCTTTAGCAATGGTAATCTTCGCTCTGACCAGCAACATGTACGTCGGTTGTTCCCGCAGATGTTATTTACTGCTCAGCGGTAATTTTTCTCTAATTTGAAAAATATTGCTTTTCATTGATATTTGCACCAACAGACTGACAGCAAGGATTTTAGAAACTATCACACTACTTTGATTTCATGTGTGAAAAGAGCCAATCGTTTTCAAGTTAGAGACATTTAGTGTTAAAGCCCTATCTGCCGAAACATATGCTAGCCCTTCTGCGGGCAACCGACGTGCAGTATTATTAACTGGAAAAATTCGAGCTATCTCGAGAACATGGGTAAGAAGATCGTAAATTCTGTGATCTGTTTGTTTTTCTTCCTTTTATTTTGTATTCTACTTACGAGCCAGAAAATAGTCCCTCTTTGCCCGTTCCTTGCTGACGCCCATAATGACCTCACCGCTGTAACTCTATTGTTTATATGCACTACTAAGATCTTGCTGATGGATTAGTCAAGAGTATTTAAAAGTGATAAGCGCGTTGCCATCATCACCGAGGAGAAAAGTTCCGTTGCCACTCGATGATAGTATCGTTGTGTGTGTTTTTTTGTTTTGGTTCGTGACGCTGGCCGGGTTGGCAATAGTGGTTCCCCAACGCGTTATCTACATTCTTTAGTGAAACTGCGTTGCCCCCCTACATTATAGTACTTTGATAGCTAACCAAATGCGTACTGTGTACAGAAGTAAACTCGCTGCAGAAATGCTATATCCTTCCGTTTCTAACTGCGGAGTCTACATTTAACCCTATCTCTGCGGGGTATTTATTGCGGAGATCATATTGCGGGGGGGCTGTCGAGGGCCCCCCCCCCCTTCAGATCTCGGCCGTCACCGCGCATAGCGACGGAAAATTTGCACGATATCGCCGGGCGACCCTATATCTTACAACAATGGTATTGTTATTTTTTTTCTTGCAAAATTGTTTTCAGTAATTATGCTAATTTATGCATAATTAATTTGTGGAAATCATACTTCTATGCTCTGGTGGTAGAGACCCTTTGTGGTGATTCTTAGCAATGTACCTGAAAATGTGATAATAGATATCAATTTCTAATTGTATTTTATTGTTTTGCAAATTTCTTATGTATTTCCTTGTTTTTTTCGCCTTTGGTTTTTCATTGTTCGACCTTTAGTTTTTAATTCTTTTTTTTTGATGAAATTTGTCGGTGACACTTATGCAATCACAAATAGCATAAAATTAAGTAATTTGAATCAGTAAAAGCAAAAAATATCCATACATTTATGATTTTGGACTGAAAACACAATTTGTATTAAAATTGTACACAAAATCATGTTTTTGAGCAATTTTTGGTGCGAGATGCATGTACGAAATTATGCGTATCTTCGGAACCGCGTACTCGGGCGTCGTAAATTTGGTCTTAAAAGATGCGGGAGACTCGCAGAGATAGGGTTAAATGGCTTCAGATGTGGAACATAAAGCAAAATACCGTTTAGTTTCTGGCGATGGGACAAACCATCACCTTCTTGGCAATCTGCATGTATTCGCTATCAGGATCGCCTCGAAAGTGGTAGTTTGTCCCGTCACTTTCACCAACGTCGATTATTTTGCTGACTACTGGTGATGTACTTACGCCAGGCAGCCGGAGTAGTCGAAGATCCAGCGATGAGCGAAGCTTGAAGCCGTGACGTAAGGTATGCCACACACGGTGACCAGCCAATCACAAATCGTGATAGATAGCAGGAACATATTGGTCGGGGTCCTCAAATTCCGGTCCCAGACGAACAGGAACAGGACTATGCTGTTACCGATGATGGCTACGATGAAGACGATAGATAAATACAGGCCTGCCGCGAGGTAGCCCACGTCGGTCCAGGGTAGGTCGTCTGTTCCGTTCGAGTCATTCATATTGTCTGCGTATCTCTTCCTGATTTCTTATAAAAACTGTATAGAAAACAAGAATTATACGTAACACTTTAGAATATTGTGGCTCATCGCTTTCTCACGACAATATACAAGTAACGTAACGTGAAAAGAAGGAATAATGACTTGGTAGAAATCAAACAAAATATTAACTGATAACAGTGTGGTGAAAACGGTAGAAGTATCGCAAGAGAAATCAAGCGTATTGTACGTGCTACCTTTACGGTATGCTGTTGTAGCTTATCGAATTATTTTGATATAGTTGCTTTATATTCCGTGTATATCCATGTTTTTATTCCCGTTTCACAAAAATATGCACTTTTTCTTCTCCGTTTACTCCTGGACCCGGCATTAATGATCACGTGACCAGTGACGTACTTGTGCTGCGTCAAAACTCCCTTGTTATAGGCGATTCGTTAAGAATTAAGGAGATTAAGAAACGGCGAATTTGGTAGTATCGCAGGCCATGACGAGTAAAACAATCGTGCTTCATGGGATATTCATGATATTTACTCTCATAAATCCATTTATCAGATATTATGTTGACGTCATATTAGCAAACTGAACCAATGGCACGTTCCGGCTGCTGCAGAACAAAGCAAATGTTGTCACATTAAGTTGTGTGCTGAATTTCTACAAATAAGTGGACTGTGAATTCTTGCCTGCTCTTAAACATCTTACATACATGACAACGTTTTTTTTTTATTTCTCCTGTTCTACACGTAATGGTATTTCTCTTCATCACCATTCTCCTTTTATCGTCGTCATTGACGTCGTCGTCACCGTCATCATTATCATCGTCATCATTGTCGTCATCATCACAACGATGTTGATGGCGACGACGATGATGACATAAGAAAAACAGTGATAATAAAAATAGAATAAAAATGATAATAGTTCATCACCATCAAAATCATCATTATCATCATCATCATCATCATCATCACCACCACCATCACCACCATCATTATCAGCAGCAGCAGCAGCAGCTTAATGAAATAAATAAAATAATGTTTCATTCATTTCATTCCGTTTAATTTATTTTCGTTTAAAAATATTGCACAATTGCACAATGTACACTTAATTGCATGAGTACTACTTGCAATTTATACATTAATGTTTTTCTAATGTCTCTGAACAATTTGTGCAAGTTTAATCATAGCGTTCATATGACAATTGTTTTTGTTATTGTTCACTTTAGTAATTGACATTATGAATGCATTTGTATTACCATACTACCAGCAATATACATTAATGCTTGTTTCAATGCCTCTGACCAATTTGTGCAAGTTGAGTAATAGTGTTCATATGACTATTGTTTTTGTTATTGTTCGTTTTACTAATTGACATTATGAATGCACTTGTATTATCATAGAGGTACATAATTTGGAGGGGTATATTGTTCAGTATTTTAATATTTAAAGAACATGTATTTTGTGTATGGACATAGGCTAGTGTACGTGTACATTAATATGATCAGGCATCAGCCAATAAAAACTATAATACACGCAGTGTTTGTGTCCATGCGTAAGTGTGTTTGTGTTTGTGTCTATATTTCTCTGTGTGTATGTGTACGTTTTCTTACTGACGTTGGTTGTTATTGTAGTTAAAGCTAGAAATCTACTATACAAGTATCGATTTGTTTGGTTGGAAATTAATGAGTTGGGCTTTTTACCCTTCAAAACACATTTCAATATAAAAAGAGTTGTTTCACAGGTGCACAAATTGTTATAATGTTATCGCGATCCACTAAGGACATCTTTCTTAGATGAAATCGTTTGCATACTACCACTACTTCTACCACTACTACAACTATTACGACTACGTACTATTACTCCTATACTACTACTACTACTACTGCTGCTACTACTACTATAGTAGAGCAGATAAGAGCGCTTTTTGGGCAGAATTGTGCAAATTGTGATACAAGCACCAAATTTGGCATGAGGGTTTCTGAGGGTCTACTAAGCAAATCTAGCCGACGTGCCATTTGAAAATCCAAGATGGCGGCCATTTTCCAAGATGGCCGCCAAAATGAGCTTTCGGAGCCTATTTTCCTATAGAAAACCATGTACTCATCCAAATTATATGATCTTGGTGTCTATTTATATGTTTTGTAGGTTGCTGAATTCATTTTTGTAGCTTTGAATAGCCTTAATGTACCATAAATGGACAAAAACATATATGGCAGCCGTTATCCAAGATGGCCGCCAAAATGAGCTTTCGGAGCCTATTTTCCTATAGAAAACCATGTACTCATCCAAATTATATGATCTTGGTGTCTATTTATATGTTTTGTAGGTTGCTGAATTCATTTTTGTAGCTTTGAATAGCCTTAATGTACCATAAATGGACAAAAACATATATGGCAGCCGTTATCCAAGATGGCCGCCAAAATGAGCTTTCGGAGCCTATTTTCCTATAGAAAACCATGTACTCATTCCAAATTATATGATCTTGGTGTCTATTTATATGTTTGTAGGTTGCTGAATTCATTTTTGTAGCTTTGAATAGCCTTAATGTACCATAAATGGACAAAAACATATATGGCAGCCGTTATCCAAGATGGCCGCCAAAATGAGCTTTCGGAGCCTATTTTCCTATAGAAAACCATGTAGGCCTACTTTTCCAAGTTATATAATCTTGGTGTCTATTTATATGTTTTACAGGTTGCTGAATTAATTTTTGCAGCTTTTAATAGCCGCCATAAATGGCCAAAAACGTACATGACGGCCATGTTCCAAGATGGCTGCCAAGATGAGCTTCTCAAGCCGTATTTTAAAATAGAATGCCATGTACTTATCCAAATTATATGATATTGATGTACATGTTGATGAAGAACGATTTTTTTCAGCTTTCAATAGCCTTGTCGTACCATTTTTGACCAAACAAATATATGGCCTCCATTTTCCATTTTGGATGCTAAAATGAGCATTTAGAGCCTAGTTTCCTATAGAAAACCGTGTATTTATCCAAATTATATGATCTTGGTGTTTATTTGGACATTGGTTATCAACTACATTCAAATCTTTTAACTCTATGATTTTGGACAAAAAGCATTAAAATACCTGAAAACTAAAAAGACACAACTATCCAATACATGCCTGACATATTTCCACTTGAGATTTACAGTAAATGCACCCTGTCACAAGTGTAATCAGTCTTCAGTCAACAGATTAATGCACCACATAAAATATAATATTTCAAGTGAACATACTAATCATGAATGAAAACAACAATGTACACTAAAACAAATCAATGACATATTTCTTAAAAAACAATAAGAAAGAAACACTTAAAAGGATTAGGGTGGGGTCTACTGTTCATGTGAATAGCGTGCTGCAGCCTGTAAAATGTACTTCATGGGCAAGTTTCTGTAACTTTTTAATCCGTATTAATATAAATTTTAATGAAGATGACGATAATGATGATGATGACTATGATGATGATGATAATAATAATAATAATGACAAAGAAACATTTCTGTATAGCATATAACCCCTAGGCATATAATTGCACTTTCTAAGCGCTAAGCTCCAATTTGTACTTTAATTTGCACTTCATCCTTCTTCTTCCCCTACCCCTCTATTTTTCCTATCAAGTAAGGCTGTCCAGACCATCCTTGCTATATGTACATGGCCCCCAAATCTCATTTTTTTAAAATAATTTTATCTCCCTTACCATATTCTTTTTCGAACAACTCCAGCAATGGAGAACACAGTCCATGATTCACATCCGTACACAACCACGAAATTTATATAACATGTATAACCGGCCATAACCCTGATCCTTATTCTATTGCTTAATTTTCCGTTCCTTGGAATATAGATTAATTAACTTTGTGAAAACGAATTCTGCCATGGCGATGATTTTCCTTACTTGTCTATCCACCTATAGCATCTTCACTGATTCTGACCCCAGCCCAAGTACTTGAAGGAAGAAACCTGCCTTTGAATTTGATCTTCTACTTGCATCACACATTGAAAGGACTGTCCTTCTTTGAAATCATTATCTCTCTGCAGTTAATAGTTAACCCTTTTCTCTCACTTTCCCCAACCAGTACCTCAAGAGGCCTCTAAAGATTAATCTCTCTTGTATCTTCCAAAAAGCACTGCGTCATCAGCACATCTAATGTTTGTTATATTAAATCCTCCAACATGAGCATTCCTGGTTCCAGCGTCTTTAACAAAGCTGAGCTTTTCTGATCCAAATTCAGGTGTTTTTCTTTGTCTTGCTCTCAGCAGAAGAACCCGAAGAATTATACTTGTAACATGAATCATGCGACAGATCGTTCAGTGAGGTCCACAGTCACGTTAGACAACAGCATCTGATTTCTGGAGAAAAGCAATGGAGATAAATTTACTCAAATCCTTTGGAAATTCCCCATCTTTATATATATTCTTTATGACGTTGATTCATTATAGAAGCTATGATCCATGAAAACGACCAAGAGAATCAATATACAAAGCTGCTCAATGATGGGAAGTTGCTTGGCAAACTGAGTGCTGGAGATGTGCCAGCCCAGGAACATATATATTCCATGATGGATGTCCAGAAGATGCTGTAGGCCTACCAGCTGTACCACCATCACCTCTTTAGTTCCTTGGAATGGGACAGATATCAAGTCACAACTACAGCATGTTGTATCCATGTCAGATATTGCTATGACCCTGTTACTACATTATAACTGATTTTGGCAAAGGCAAGGCAGAATGCCAAGTCCATGGGCATCCCAGGTACCAAGAGACGTTATTTGCTATGTCGGAAGGGTTGTCTGTATTTGCCAAAACAAGGGAGAGAAAGCTCATGGATATACTTCATGAGAATGGAATCAGCAACTTGAATGATTATCTGCCCACCCGTGTTAAAAAATGTGATAAAGACCAGATGAGGAATGAGGGGCAATCAAAATCAGGGGAGATTCCAGGGTAAAGAAGTCCTGTACTACGTGAAGTATTTGTGCCAATGTCAAACCAGAGTTCATTACTGAAAACTCCGCTCCTCTATGCAGCTGTCTCTTGTTAAATATAGTCGGCAACCCGCTCAATCCAGTCGCACATGAACAAAGAGAAGACCTGGCTGGAAGAGGTGTCCGTGTGTAGATGATAGTCTGAGTACAACATACTAAAGAGAAGACAACTTTTTGAGCATTGCATTACTGCTACATGTAATCAGAGACCAGGCTCACTCTGTTGCAACCATTAAACGTACTATGTAAGATTTTCAATATGTTTGCTTAAATCCAGATCTAACACCAGTCATAACAGCCAATAAACCACTGTTTGCAAATGCAAAATAAATGCAACGCAGTGGCCCTGTTAGTATTAGAGTTAAAAGTTGCAGATGTAGAGGACATTTTTACAAGTGAACTTTATCATAGATCCCAAGTAGAGACATCTCAGCATTAAACTCCAACATATTAACTGCATTCTTTCAGTGTTTAAGTGTTTATGGTTTAGAATGATATCATTTATTTCTCGAGTTCAGTATTTATGCTTGTTGACGTCCAGCATTGTTAAGTTGAAAGAGTTATATGTAGCCTAATACAATATGTTCACCTGATTAATAGGGCTCATTAAACGTTTTTACTGTAAAACTGATTTTTTTTTTATCATTTCATCCAAAATATACATTTTCTGTCATTTATTGTACGATAAGGCTATTGGAAGTTACGAGAAAATGAATTCAGCAACGTGTAAAACAAACAAATAAACAACAAGGTCATATGATCTGGATAAGTTGATGGTTTTCTGTCGGATAATAGGCTCCAAAGCCCATTTCTGCGGCCATCTTGGAAAATGGCCGCATATATGTTTTGGCCATTTATGGTACAATAAAGCTATTAAAACCTGCAAAACGAAAAATGAATTCAGTAACCTGTAAAGCATACAAATGAACACTACGATAATATGATTTGGATATGTACATGGTTTTTCTATTGGAAAAAAGGCCCCAAAAGCTATTTTGGCGGCCATCTTGGAAAATGGCCGTCATGTACGTTTTTTCCATTTATGGTACAATAAGGCTATTGGAAGCCGCACAAATGAATTCAGCAACCTGTAAAACATATAAATAGACACCAAGATTATACAATTTGGATAAGTACATGGTTTTCTATAGGAAAATAGGCTCCGAAAGCTCATTTTGGCGGCCATCTTGGAAAACGGCCGCCATATATGTTTTTGGCCATTTATGATACAATAAGGCTATTCAAAGCTATAAAAATGAATTCAGCAACCTACAAAACATATAAATAGACAC